>SZWC01011287.1:17925-39116 GCA_023375785.1 Penium margaritaceum
AGACACAGCACCTGCCCTCCCTGTGCCTGAGCCATCGGTCAGCTCAGACTCTGGCTACTCCCGTGGGCCAGGTGGACGTCTCCGCCCACTGGCCTCACATGCACCTCCGACTGCGGTTGCACCACCCAGACGACGCACGCGCAGCGTGCACAGTGGTGACCCTGGCACGAAGGCTCTCGGCCTGAGTGTCCAAGGCACCTACACGGAGGTGCACCCAGCCTGTCCCATTGGACACCAGCTGATCGCTGACGAGCACGAGGCTGCACAGGCAGCTGCCGCTGACCTGGTTGTGGTCCGTCCGACCCGCGAGGCGTGTGTCCTGGCCACACGGAGCTCTCCTTTGGCGGTCCCCGATCCAGACACGTTAAAGGAGGCTCTCTCAGGAGATGATGCTGAGCTGTGGCGGGCCGCCTGTGAGGACGAGCTCAGGGCCATCCGGGAGCACAAAGTCTTTGAGCTGGTCGACCGTCCTGAGGGACGGAAGGTCGTGTAGGCCAAGTGGGTCTTCCGTAAGAAGGTGAAGCCTCATGGCTCACTGGACCGCTATAAGGCCCGCTTGACTGCCAAGGGGTTCTCTCAGGTTGAGGGGGTGGACTTCACTGACACCTTTGCCCCTGTTGGCCGCATGACCACAGCTCGTGTGCTACTTTGTGTAGTCGTCCATCATGACTGGGAACTGCACCAGATGGATGTGAACAATGTGTTCCTCCACCGCACCTTGGAGGAGGAAATCTACATGGTCCAGCCACCTGGGTTTGAGTTCGAAGGCAACAAGGCCTGGCGCTTGCGCAAAGCCTTGTATGGCCTGAAGCAGTCACCCCGGTGCTGGAACCAAGAGATCACTCGCACCCTCACGCAGGCTGGATACGTCCAGAGCGACGCCGATCCGTCACTCTTCATCCAACGGACTGCCGAGCACCTCACTGCCATTCTGGTGTACGTGGACGATCTCCTGATTGCGTCTCCTTCACTAGAGGCCGTGAAGGAGGCCAAGGCGGTCCTACAGGCAGCCTACAGGATGAAGGACCTCGGTCCAACGGCTGTTTTCCTCGGGATGGAGATTGTGCGTGATCATCGTCGAAGGACACTCCTCCTCCATCAGGCACGATATGCACAGGTTGTGGGGGAGTGGTTTGCTGACCTCCTTGCCGTTGTTCCCGTTGCCTCGTCACCCATCACTCCCGACGGGCAGGATGCTCTGAAGGTGACAGACCCAGCCGATCTAGGCGAGGGTGTAAACGTGACCCTGTACTTGCGCATCATTGGCTCACTGATGTCCTTGGCCACGACCACGCGTCCCGACATTGCGTTCGCTGTCAACCTACTCGCACAGTTCAGTCAGTCCCCTCGGGCTCGCGCTCTGCACGCAGCTTTGCGAGTCGTCCGGTACGTGGTCTCCACACCGTATCACGGTCTCTACTTTCGGAGACAGTGCTCGGTTGTGGTAGATGGCTACACCGACAGCGACTGGGCGTGGAGTCCTGATGGACGCAGCCGCTGAGGCAGTGTGGATGCCTGGCTGACGGGTTACGTGTTCCTGCTTGGTGGCACCGCTGTGTCTTGGCGCAGCGGCAAGCAGGGGTGCATTGCTCGCAGCTCCTCAGAGGCTGAGTATGTTGCCCTGGGCGCTGGCGCCGCTGAGGTAGTGTGGCTGCAGCGACTGTTTCAGTGTTTAGGTCAGTCGGTGCCTACCATCATCCTCCGTTGCGACAACCAGACTGCTCTCGCAATAGCTGAGAACTCTGGTGTGTTCCACGCATGCACGAAGCACATCGCTGTCAAGTATCATTTTGTGCGCGATCTGGTGGAGCGGCAGTTGATCACCATCGTCTGGGTGGGCACAGATTTGCAGCGCGCTGACTTTCTGACCAAGGCACTGACTCGTGGGAAGTTCCTCGGGGCTGTTCGTTCCGTCGGGTTGCGACCCCTGTCTGAGAGTGTGTGACAGTCCAGGTCTCAGTTGAGCACTCTGTGTTGCACCGGCATGCGTTCTGCACATGTATGGACATGCGTACCATCGGGTCATGGGGGAGTGTTGTGATGCTGTCAGTCATACACAGTTGTACAGTTGGTTGTGACCACTCGGCCGTGTCCATGCTCGTGCAGATCCTTGAGGCGGACCCAGCTGGAGACGGAGTCCCCTGAGGTGGTGCTCCACCCGCTAGAGGCAGCCTGGTAGCCTACCTGATGTACCAGAAGGTTGCCACGACCTACGGACTGCGTTTGGAGACCTACAGGATTTTCTCGGTGGACAGCCCTACCAGGCTGATTTGCATGTCTGTTTTCTTACACTCTCCGGCTGCTGCCGGACATACACGTGTGACCAGTCGTTGTGTCCGTCTTTTTGTCTTGCATCCGTAGGATCAGACGGCGCTCCGTTTGGACGCCTGTGCGCAGAGTTATGGCCAAAACAGTGGTTTTGGGCCGGTTCAGGACCGACAGGTGCCGCCGCGTGCGCCACCCGCTGTGAGCCGCGGCGGCTATTCATGCTGTGGACCTGTCATTTGTCAACTCTCTCTGCACATTCACTGCAATGCAGCTTCTGAGACTTGCCTTGTCTCTCCTAGCCTGACCCTTGCTGTTCTCGCACCCGCTTGCATGCTAGTGCGTTAAGCTGACCGGTCTATGTCGCCACGTCAGCAGCAGCGTTGCTGGGAAGTTGTGGTGAATCTTCTCACGCAGTTCCGTACTTCGAGTCCGAAATCCAATAGTCATGGAGGCCCCCTCATGGTTAGTCCCTACATTTGCAATGGCCATTGACATAGTATGTCAGCCTCCTCCCTTGTGCGAGCATGTTGACGAATTCGGAAGGCGAGAGCACATTCACAGCTTGTTTTTTCTTCGCTACAAAGGTGGGGGTGAAAGTCACATTCAACTCGGAATTTCAAAATTAATTTGCCCGAGGGGGTGATTCCTTTTTACCCACCTTTGAAAAATGTTTTACGCAAGTTACCCACCTCATAGGGACACCAGACTGGATTGCCCACTTTTTGGCCGGGGGGGTCAAGCTTTCCCCACTTTGTGCTCCTTTCAAAAAAAATGGAAATACCCTACTGCTCTTCGTAGTCGATATTAACTATTTTTAGCATGGTTGAAACTCGTCGAAGTCCTTACGTCGAATTTAAAACGCTAAGGAATGGATTTCCAAATAGAAAAATCGAATTTAAAGTTTCATCAACCGGGACGTATGAGGAAGCTGTTTGGTTATATTCACGCATGTTCCTACATTTTCCCCTCTTTTCAGGCTACTTGTGCCACTCACTCCGCTAGCGTCGAGCATTGGTGCGACTGTTAGACAATTCGAACAGGTGCACTCGCACTTTTGTGTGGTGGAACGCCTAAAGGCGGTGAATGGTTGGCCATTTGGGCCTTTAACCGACGCTCTGATTTTGATTTTGATTCTATGTGTCGGGGGCGGGATGCGGCATGGCGAAGTCGTCCGCAAGAGCCGCAACCGTTGCCGAATCCGCCAAAGGAAGTGGCGAAAAAATATCAAGAATCAAATGCGACCCGCCGATTTCTTTTGCTTTGGTGGTGATTTTTGCCTATGTGGCATCGTTCCTACAATCTGGGCAACGTCCTATCGGCGGGAATAACTAGAATCAGACGAAATGCCTGTGATGTTGATTCTATTCAAAAACGTGATTTGCAACATCGATAAATGAAATCTGAAGTGACATCTACGGCTGAACCGACGCCTTTTCTTGCAGACGGCACGACAAAAACTCCTGGCTGCGTACCAGTCGCTAGGTGTGCGAGTCGGCCGCCAAAGTCGACGCACCCTTGCAGAAACGCCGCTCAACGCTCACCCGGAAAATCAGGAAGTGTCTCTGTCAATCTCAGAGTGCGTGACCCGCGAGTTTGGAGGAGTTCCACTCGATCTCCCGCTGATTCGAACCTATGCCCTCCTGATCAAAGAATCATCCAAGAATCAAAGTTCGAGAGGGAAAACGCGGAAACCCTAGAATCAAAATCAAAATCCGTGCGTCGGTCCAGGGC
The DNA here is from genome assembly GCA_023375785.1 of Penium margaritaceum. Lineage (NCBI taxonomy): Eukaryota > Viridiplantae > Streptophyta > Zygnematophyceae > Desmidiales > Peniaceae > Penium > Penium margaritaceum. The sequence continues at coordinate 21,925 of SZWC01011287.1, forward strand.
CTTGGCCGGCCAATTACTGCTTTCATGTGTTCGACCATGCAAACGTGCAAAAGTTGCGGTTCGCATTGCCGAACGACAGCAGCAAGGTCTGATGCTTGGTATTCGTTCGTTACATATCGTCAGAAGAAAAAACTCAACTAGCCCCGTCATCAAATATCAAGTCTCATGAGGCATGTGAAAACGAAATTAAGGATATACCAATATAATAACAAAGTGATGCTTCTTTGATCGAATAAATTATGCTTAACTCCATCCGTCGAATATCAAGCGCAGTAGGGTACGTGCGCCCGCTACCCAAGTTTATCATTGACTCCGATAACCACTTCTTTTCATGGTAGGTCCATCCCGTAAACACCGCGAAAGTTAGAAACGGGCCATCATTCCCAGCCGCCCACTCCTCGCTTCTTTCTCTCTACCACTCTCATCTCTCTGGCATGTAACATCTTCCTCCCTCCCCTTGTCCCTGCCCACAATCGGAAAATGTCGACCATATGAAATTAGTGTGAATGAGGTTCCCCTTCAATACACACAAAATGACGCCTCTAGGAGGTGTCAAATCCTTCATTTCACATGTTGACAATAGGAGGCTTTTGATTGCCTGTCTGGGAGATGGAATGAACAAGTCATGAACATACACAAGAATAGCCAGAAGTAATGCAGAGGGTGCACTAAGAAACAACCCAAGATCAACTGAGTTTCTGCGACAACCACCCTTCTCAAAAGTGGACGTTATCTCCCGGTTCCAACACCGTGGTGACTGTTTGAGGTTGTGCAACGCCTTGCGTAGTCACCATACCTTGTTGGTGCCATCAATAAAGCCAGGAGATTGGATAACGTAAACATCTTCATTAAGCCTAACGCCGCCTAATGTCACCTGTGGTATCCTCACCTCGTGACGCCTCTATGCACCAGAGAAATGCCTAACCGGAGGCATAGGTATATGATTACTCGATTTAATCATCGAGTTTGGTGATGGGGTTTGATGGGGTTCGAAACCTATCCACCGACCTCTGGTGGGATTTGTGACTATGTCCCTGAGTGACATCTGGTTTTATCACTAAGCAACCCAGTGTCGGAACCATCACCATTCACATTGCTCCGCAATTCGGAACTTCCTAAATTCAAATTGCTACTGGCCTAGCTCAACTAACTGCTTCATATGCAGCTTTTAGAAATGGACTTGGAGCACTGAAAGGAAGGCTGAAATTAGGGTAAATTGAAGGATCACATTTTTCATAGAAATGAGATGAACAAACACAAGAATGACAGCAGAAGTCATGTTGCATTTTCACTTCATAAAGTTGGATGCATAGTCAACATCCATGTTGACTAGTGCGTGTAATGCATCACCGTCAACTAGGAATGTTGCCTTGTGTGCACAACCCTCGCATGTACTATGCAGCTATGTCCGTGCAACTAGTTTTGAATTTTGCCATTTGGACGAAGCCATGTCGCACAGGAGGAATTCTATCGACAAGTGGAGTTTTCTATGCGTGAATGCTGTTAACATTTATCCATTTCATACCCTGTCACATGAAGAATGCTCTCTTGACTTACCCCACATGCACTCACACACATGAACACGGGTCTGAATGCCATGATTTCAGCTGGACATTCATCTCTCAAGAATAGAGCTCATTGTTCGTACCAGTCTCGCCAGGCAGTTGTTTCAAAGTCACAAGATGTGACCTGAGATAATATGATGACCTCTTCCTCTCTCTTGACTCTCTTCTTTGGATGTGGAGGAGGCTTGACCTCGAACACTTCAGGATGCACTTGACCTAGAACACTTTGGTTTGTCTCCATGTTTGCATGTGGGTTTTGAACGAAGTGCCCTATCTTCCTGGGTGGTGATCCTTAGGGAGCCACCGTATTGGCCTTTGGCCATGCACTAGCAAGAAGCCGTCCTTGGTTTAATACCGAGAGGATAGACTCGACCCCCCTGTGGCGGTGTGGCCTCACTTGGTGTGATGCACGAGTGAGGTGCGTGCCTACTGGCGCTTAGATGTTTGCTCCCCCTCCCTAACACCTTGTGTTGGTTTCAAGTACAAAGTTCGACATCCATGGTGTGTACGTCCCATGTGGCTCTTCCCACAAACTCTCCATCTCTCCACTCTCCTAACATGCACATTGGAGATTACTACTAGTCTTAAAGCAGTGAGCAAAATCCCTTCATCGCACACAATCAGCACCCACCATTTAGTTCATTCCACATTCAGGTTCATCCTAGGGTGCAATCTCACGCCATTATCCGCCCGTGAGCGGTGGCATCTCCCGTGTTCCCGTCTATCGCGTGCACGCTCGCAATGACAGCGATACATGGGGAATGCACCAGATGTCGTTAGCATTTTTACTGACAACATGTGTATAAGTGTGGGAAAAGTAAAATGCCATTTTTTGTCCACATATCTTCAAGCATGTCATAGTTCATGATGATGTAGTACACTATGCATGCATGGATACGTAGTTGTTCACCGTACTCTGTACGGTATGCTAACTATGGTTTTATGGACGATCCACATAGATTTAGCAGTGGATCTTTGGAAATGATGAATGAAATTTGGCACTAACCATGCGACAGTGAACGGGGGATCATTGAAGGATAGCAACATCCATTGTAATCAATGGTGAGCATGCCAAGAATCCTTGGCTACCTACCTCCTCACTGACCGTAGGATTTTAAAGAAGAAGCATGCATTTGAGTTGGACTTGTGTTTAGTAACGCACACATTCACTATGTCTGTTCTCTATGTATTTGCTAATTCTCCCATAAAACCTGAGCTTTCTCCCCGGTTAATAGTTGTCCCATAGTGTTGATTAGCACCCTCTCTACTCAAGGCTCCCCTCAACATTGTTGCGCGACAAATCTGTCGAAAATGTCTTCTTTTGTGACTATGATTCTGGTCTTAAGACTCTTGCACAATCCAAAATTATTGGTTCATCTCCTTTAAGAAAAATAAGGACTTGACAGCTCAACATCTTTCATTGTCAAGCCAAACAGAAAGGCGACCAGACAAAGTAACATTGATCAAGTTAACTCCTACCTCAACCCAAAATTACTCTTCTAAACTTACACATGCCTACCTCCCCCTGCACACCTCCACCAAATCAACACTCTCCTCTTCAACTTTCTCTCTTCCAACACGGTAAATGACTCTAGCATCACCGGCCTCTGACTCCGCATCGTGCCCATTGCCGTAACCTGCATAGCTAAAGGTGGTCTAGGTGTTGTGTAGCCATCCATACTCGTAACCGCAGGAGTCGTTAGGTGGGGATATGCCTTCCTTTCCCCAAGAGAACCCCGGTGGAAGTCTATTGCTCCATGTACGCAACTTTCCTCCAAGAAAGGCCACTTCTTGCTGTCCCATCCCTTCCTCTCTTGTCTTAAACTTCCCTCAATTCACCCGCACTGGAAATTCATCTTTAGATAATTCATTCCTCCAATCAAGATGTTGCCCCACCTCATCTGCTCTATGAGGTATTAGACAAGAATGCGTAGTGTACAACCGTTTCCTGAGTAAACACGACTCCCTATATTTTGGCCTTCACCCTTCTAAATGGTGACTCCACAACAACGTCACTTAGGCAATATCTTTTCGGACCTCTTCTCTTTACTGGCAGAGATTATTGACTCCCTTCTTATCTCTCAAACACAAATCCTGCATGCACGTTCCTCCAATCCTCTTGCCCTCAACTTGACTAAACATCTCACAGTTGATATGTTTAGGATCTCGCGGGCCTCCCTAATCCAATCACCTTCCAGTTTTCAGCCAGAGGACAAGCAACAACCTAGCCTCAACCCTGCTTACACCCACACATGACTTAAGGTAAATTCATCATCCTTTTACTCATGAACAACAATACAACCTATATTGGCCTTTTTGCGCGTCCGCTTTGGATATTTTCCATCCCATTTTGACTCATATGAGACTCGGAGGTTATGTGGATTTAGTAGGTACGAATAGATCCTTAGTAATGCGAAGAAAACATTGTCCTTTAGCCCTCTCCAAAAAAGGGACATCTTGACAAGAGTTCTCTTCTAATCTATCTGAGTTGCCCATTGGACTAGATTTAACAACACTGATGAATGTGGACCATGTGGTGCTAAGGTCCATGCCCTTAGTTCCTCATGGACGTTACCATCGAACACTACACTTTGTGTATTAAACTCCGTCGTCTTGCTTGGCCAAATCGTATCTGCAATTCTTACCTTGTCAACCTTCTGGACCCATCAACCTTCTCCTCGGTCCATCCAAAGCTCTTTTACATAATGTGGCATGGACAATCATTCAACCAACCTTATTCCAGCTTATCAGGCAAGAGCGATGGGCACAACCATTTGCGTCCATAGCCCCCAAGCTAATAATCACCTTCTTCAAAGCCCCCTGGCAATCGATCTCGCTCGTCTCCCCCACCTTTACCTCACGTTGCGGGAAAATAGCCAAACTTAAATCCTTTGAAGGAGATTTGTATCGTCCCATAGGAGTTTGAAAAACAAATAAAGAATAAAATTCATGTATTTTATGATTCATGCTGAAAAAACAACCGCATCTGTTTCATTTTCTTCCATCTATAACCTTTTTCAGGGGCCGGGCTCAACTTCCAGGCGTGTTTGGGCGCTAAGTCCCCCGCTTCGATCAGTTACGACCAGGCTCAAGAAACAAAATGACTCTTGCGTTCAGGTTTTCCATTTGATTGTTCGTTGGCATGACCAGTAACCCTTGTTTGCTGCCTCTTGCAACATGTCGAACCATCGTGACATCATTGTAGGATGCGAAGTACGAAGACCCTCGGCAAAATCTCTCGTCGACTACGTGTTGTCAGCAGCAACTGTCCAATGATACAAAACATGTTGAAATGATGGCCGTCAAGGCAATCATGCAGCAGTATAAAGACGTTTGCGAAGGTAAACTCATCATGTTGTGGCTTGGAGGAAATATGAAAAGAGAACCAGAGGAGTTCCCCGCAGTCCTTGTGAACGTCTTCATGCAACGCATTCGACGGCTGACATCATGCGATTTCGTCGAGGCCGTGAATGCGGCGAACGCAGACAGTTACTGTCGATGGTCGCGGCGCGTAAATGCCCAGCTCCTACGAGGGACGAAGCAGGAAGCGTACCTTCACTGAGGACACAACACCTATCCGGGAGCTCGTCGCATCCATCAGCGGTGTATACTCTCAAGCGTACAACGAAAGTCCGACGATGAAAGTCTACGTATCTGTTCGGCATCCAGGGACAATCCGTAACGCTAACAGCATGATATCGGGGGTACGAGGTGCGCGACAACGAATGTGTGTTGATTCTCTTTCTTTGGGCCATGGCTAGAAAGTTACGACTAAGCTCACTGTATAAGGGAAAGGGCCAATTAGCTCGCGTACAAATAAAACGCAAAGTGTGCACCCCATCCGCCCAGCCCTGGCGAAAGAAAAACTCTAAAAAGCCCAGTCGGAAATCATGCTCGCTTGTGGCATGCATCATAGAGCGAGCAAGAAAAAAAAGTGTATGAAGACATGGCTCCCATGCAAAATCACGACAGAGTCATGACCCATTTGTTTTTTCTTACACGCAAACCCCCCAGATCGATTTAGGATTTTGTATGTTTGGTGCGGGCAGAGCCAACATAGAACACAAAAACATAATTCCATCTAGGGGGTTTGCGTTTAAAAAAACAAAATGGGTCATTGATCCATTGCAATCAATAAAAAACGTCCTTCTTTCATTTTCAATAATTTTTAGACATGCAAACCTATTCTTTCAACACCAAAAACTCAATCAAACCAAATCCCAAGTTGCATTCGGGGTTCTATAGGTTTATGTCATACGCGGGCACCTGCTATGCCTCGCGGAAATCGAGCCCAACATGTTCTCTTTCAATGCATGGGGAGTTTTGAACTACCCTCAAACTCTGGGCAAACCTCCCCTTGCAAACCCTGCAACAAAGGGGTCCGTATTACAAGTAAGGGGCAACGTATGCCATGCGTCATCAATGCATGGCATGCTTCCTAACCATTTATTTTTGCCTCTTTTCCTTATTGCTCGTGTAGCGCAAGCGGCAGCCAATGGATACTTAGGTTAGTCTTTGCTCGACGGTGGGCAACTGAGTTACATAGTTCTACTATTTGGGTGTATATACCTTGAACCCTAATAAAAATTTGAACATTCGGAGAACATAACTGAGTTCACTGATGTGAACAACTTGTATGAATGTCAGCATGCCTCACTCTTTATAATCATGTGCCTCGATAGATTCTAAACATAAAGTGATAGGATCGACGTTTAGTGCTGATAGAGGAGGAAGCTTCCTCCTAAAAGAAACTTCCTAAAGGTTGGCAACTTGGCCGTGTTCCTAGTTGCTCAGTCGCGCATGTTTCCACTGACGTAGGATGGTCCCCACTCTTGGCTTCGCATGCAGTTGTTGAGTCGAGCATGTAGGAGTTGATGTAGTTGCTTAATCGTGCATGTGGGAGTTGATGAAATAGTGAGTCGTGCATGCACCACCTCATGTAGAGTGGTCCATCCTCCATAGCTTAACTTACATGTGCACAGACAAGCACTCCCTTCAGTCCAATCAGGTGTAGCCCCACACAGGCTGGTTTGACTCAAGTACCCATCAATGCTTGCTTACACTTCGCTGCTGTTGCTCAAGCTTCGCCAACAAGCATGCACAACCCTCTTCTGCATGCAACACACAAAGATTCAGACTCCTTTCTACCCTTCGACATAGATGCCATAATTGAATATGGCATGTACATGAAAAGTACCCCACCGAGCCGAACCTGAGTATCTACGGAGAACATTTCGTAGCTTTACGCACAGACCTCCGATTGTCAATCCGACTACGCCATGTCAAAGATGTTGCTCAACATGTTTATTTCTCACTCCACAACACCCCCTCAATAGGTGCACTCATGAATGCGGAGACTGTCTCATTTTTTTGTGGGGAAATGAATGATTGTTGGAGATTTAAGGTGCCGAAAAAGAAATCTGCTGTTGGAAGAGTCTCCTCTGTTGCTCTTAGGTGTGCTCGAGCTATTGGTAATTTTTTAAGAAAAATGAGGTTTGAATTGGTCAATTATGGCCCTCAAATTGCATGTTTTTAGCATTTTTGGGTCTTTTCAGGGTTGTTGTCCAGCAAGAGCTAGTTGGGTGGAAGAAAAAAAACTATTTTCAGTGAGGCTAGGTTCACCCACCCACCAACCACTGAGGTTTTCTTTATACATAAGCAACCTCCCACATCCTAACGCACTATTCCACCCATGCACATGTTTGGCTGTATAATGGAAGGCTCCTGAGACTTCCACTCACGAGGCGCTTACAAAGCGCAACCTCCGCTGGTATTCTCGCTTGGACTCCCACCATGTTGTAGCCACCTCTAACGGACAAGCATAAAAGCTCGTCGCCAATCATTTTTTCATGACGCTGCAGCCTTCTTCTCCCCATATCGAGTCCACTCGGTTACTTTCGTTGCTTGCTCTAGCCATACTTAACTGCTTCAGCATGATTTTTCCATAGTAAAGGTAGCGATCGAGCCCCCTTGTCTGTTTGTGGTCAATGTCCACTCCTCCTACGACATTCTTGGACGTTCATGGCATCCTTCACAGTTGGAATAATATTTCTTTGCCGTCCTCATCGTCCCCGCCAGAATTGAGCTTCTCTTTTTTGGGTGGGTCGACCTTGATTTGGCTGCCTGATTAGGGTCCTCGTCGCTTCCAACCATTGCCCCTGGCCTCTTGCCATTTTTACTTATCTCTTGAAGCCCGTCGGTTGCGTCGAGCCAAGCTCTTTTCTTGCTCGCTAACTCGACTGGCCATGGCCACTATTGCTTGCGCGTGACCCTTTACCACGAAATGTTTTCTTCTTAAAATGCTACAACGGACTCCTTGCTCAGTTTGCATGGCTCCACTAGCCATGACCACCACCATGGTCGCCGCAGCTTGCTCGTGGCTATTTGCCACTCCCTTTCTTTAGTACGTTGTTGCAAGCATGCTCCTTGCTCGCTTGATGATTGCAGGCTAGCCACCTTGTCATTGCCGTAGGTGGCTTCACTATAACGTGCTGTCCTGGCAGGGCCTTTCAGTGAGCTTGCCTATCGTTGCTGTAAGCCTTTGGCCCAGCTTTCCATCATAGGAACCTGGTGCAACGTCTAGCATTGACGTCGTTCCCCTCCCTTTTCGCTCGGCGCTCCCCTTTTTAAACCTTATTTTGATCGCGAGGGCAAGCATACACCTTCTCATATCTTTTCTTTCTGGTTGATTTGTTCACACAACTTAAGATCCACTACTATACATGTTGGGACTTTGTTTCCTGAATGTAGCCCAGTTCCCTCTTTAGGCTTCCATTATACCTTTGTCTTTGTTTTTTACTTAAGCGCTACTCTGAGCTCCTTTTTGACACACAATAGAAAACTCTTCAAGGTTGCTAAAGAAGGTGATTAGTCTTGTCCTACGGAAAAGACTGGGATACTCCACATAGTAAAAAGCAAAAGGAGAGCTCCTGTGGCGATGATTACAGTAGTTGTTTGCTGTTGCTTGTTGTTTTTTCTCCAGCTACTACTATTGTTTGAGTGCTGCATAAACTGGTTACAAAGAAAGATCCATAGTGGCGAGAAGCAAACGCACCCTTCGATTCTTTTTTGGTGAGAGGAAAACCTGAAATGGGTTCGGGCCGGTAAAAAAACGAAATCTCAGGAGTCTTGCTGGTATCCAATATCTGTGTGAACGCAAGAAAATAGTGTATTCTTATGTGAGGAAGCAGAAGACATGAATCAAACTTGTTGAAAAGACTATCAAGGACAAGTATGGTACAGAGAAAGAACGACAAAACACAGCCCAACAAAATGCTCTGACACAACGTACCACATCCATGGGCGCAACATCTTGGAAGGCCCTTAACGTTGTCATTGAAAGGGTCTTAGAATGGTCACCATAATTTCATGTGAAATAGCCACCAAGTTGTTGGGGCACCCTGCCCTCCATGTAGGTAGCCACTTTCAGACTTAGCTGGTCGTCAGAGGACTTCTGACCGTCCTAGCCAAGGTAGCAAAGTGTTGCCATTTTACTAGGTTGTTTGGGTGGAACTTTAGTAAGACACACATCTTTTAGGTCCTCCAAACCAATGTAACAAAGCACTACAAACACATTAGTTTGAGAGGAGACTCCATCATAGTCCGACAATACAGATAGAATTAGCTTTATGAAGCAAAGCGAAGTTTGAACACTCAATTTGGCTCACATGCCTCGATACAATTCCTACCCCCATAGATGGACAATGTTTAGACAACACCCATGACTACCTGAAGGGCTTACTACCAATCTTTGGTGGCCACACTACTTGCAAGATAGAAGTTGCCTAGCTTGAGCTATCTTGCTTGATGTTGCCCATCTATGGGGTTAGGAATTGTATTCAGGGCATGCAAGAGTTAGCACCTACATCCACTACTACATGCACAACGCAAGAGCTGCATGCAAAGCCAAGAGTGGGGACCGCCGTACGTCAACGGCAACACGAGTGACTCAACAGCTACGACCACAGCCAAGTTGCTTGCCTTCAAGAAGCTTCCCTGAGAAGGAAGTTATGTGCCTTGGACTAAAAGCATTCCCTTAGGAGGAAGCTATGACCTTACAAGAAGAAGTTTCCTCAAGGCAAAGAGCACTTGGTCAATTTTCCAAGACCCCATTATGAAAGCAGAATAAACTCAGTCAGTCTAGTAACCCAGCAAGCAACTCCAGTAGTAACTCTTGGAACCACGATTAACAGTCAATCTCTACCAAACAACATCTCAGACCAAGACTTTGTAGTCGCCCTCATCTCAAGAACCTTTTGAGCTTTGCAACAGCCGCTCATGTTGCTGTTGACGTAGAGCGGTCCGCACTCTTGGCTTTGCATGCAGCTCCTGAGTTGTGTATGTAGTAGCTGATGTAGGTAGTAAGTCTTGCATGCACCACTTGATGTAAAGTGGTCCCTACTTCAAAGCTCTGCGTGCATGTGCTGATGCAAGCGGTCCCAACAATCCAGTCAAGTGCAGCCCCACCCTCTCTGGATTGGGCTTAGTACCTAGTGCTGCTTTCTTCCACTTTGCAATTACTGGCCAAGCTGGGCCTGCAGGCATGCACAACTGTGTTATGCATGGAACACACAAAGATTGAGGCTCTTCTCCCCTCTTGGGCCTAGATGCAAGAATTAAATGCAACCTGTACATCAAAATTCTTGGTCGAGGTGCATCCGAGTATTCATAAATAGAAATATATAACTTTGCGCATAAACCTCCAAATTTCAATCCAACTACGCCATGTCAAAGTTGTCACTCAGCGTAGTTATCGCTCACTTTCACAGATGAAAGAAGTTAGCAGATGTGCATTTTATATCTATGTGAATACATTGATGCGTATTGTGATATACCTACTTTCAATCACCGGGTTTTGTATAAATGAATCAATTTCTTCATTTCATCTAGTTTGGAGGAATGAAAATTACACCTCACTAAATGGAGGGAGCTGAGGTTCACTTCCTTTTCTCTAGAACATTTAAGGAGCACTTGGACGCAATTCAAGGTTATGATTTTCAACGTTCAGTTGAAGGGTAGTCGATTAACCTCCTAATGTAACCTTGTAAAACCTCCAAGTGACCATTCACCCTTTGGCTGCCAAAAGCATTTAATAGTACGTATGACCCTTCCACTATTGGTGACCCATTGCCTCCCATGTGAATCGTCATGTGGCTTAAGCACATATGTAACCACTTTGGTGGTTGTGCAACTACCTAAAACCACCAAGGAAAGTGCGTTAAGGAAGGCCTCCCATGAGTACTCTAAGTAGCTTAAATCACTAAGTTGAGTATGATCTGACTTTTCTCAGACGTGAGCTTATACCTGAGACTCCTTTTAATGCATCCAGAGTCTACCTCTACAATCTTGAATCTCTAACACTACAAGCGTATTCCTTAAGACGCACCTCCCATAAGGGCGTGCACATTCTTTTATGTAATTTGTTGGCACTACAAGTAGTTAGCTCTAGGTGTAGTGTCCAGAAATAGTCTTAAGGCATTTAAGGCTAGTGCTCAGTGGGTCCACAAGTCTCAAATTGTGGCTACATCCTTGTATAAGGTTAAGAGGAATATTCATTTACTTCTTCATGTGACCTAGTTATTCCTAAATATGTTTCAGATTCAACCGTTAATGCCTTATCATTCTTGATTTTTGTCTCAATTCAACCATCCACCTTCCAAAAGGCTTGACCTGGTATCACAACATTGCAATGACTTATGAAAACAAGATTTGCTCCAACACATGTAAGTTTTCATAGGAGGCAAGGCAAAAGACATCCACACTATGGAAGCGGTTATATACTTCTAAAATGTTCTATAACATGATATCACCACAATGTTTCCCTCTCAGAATGTGTAGGTTATTGTGAATATCACTACACTATGATCCGTCTTTGCTCAGTGGCTCATGAGTGTTTGCCTCAGATTTGATGTTGATATTGAAATCATACATTATCAATCCATAAAAGAAGTAGAAGGAGAAGAATCATCAACACATCCTTACACTAAACTTGTTGAAATTGTTGGAAAAGTAGCAAATCCTCTTACAAGGGTAGCGCACTTTCATACGCCATCTTATAGAGGCAGGCTCACAAATTTGGAGAAGTAGGACATCGTCTCACAAGGGTAGCATGACTTGCTACACTATGTTACACAACACCACATGAAAAAATTTATAAGTAGTAAATCCTTTCACAAGGTTTGTAATGTAGCAACATTTGCTACATTATTATTTGTTACGCAAGTTGATGGAGTTAGAGAAACAGGAAATTCTCTCACAAGGGGTAGTAGACTTTGTTATGCTAGCTGAAAACGCTTCACAAGAAATGTATTCTATCAGAAGGGTAGGACAATCTGCTACGATGTTTTGCATAATGCCAACAAAGATAGATGGAAAAGTAATGGATCCTCTCATGAGGGTATCAAAAATTGTTAAAACATTTCAGAACTCCATAGCTAAAAAAGTTGGAATTGAAGTAATATTTCCTAAAGGGATAAACGACACTACTTTTATGTTCTATAACAAAGAAGCTGTTAAATCGAGACCGTCAATAGGGTTTTAATGGGTGTTAATGAATCGTGCTACATCACTTGACAAACAAAATAGCTAAAGGAGTGAGAAAAGAAAAATATTTTTCCGTTAAGACATCGAGCACAACTACACGTTCTTAAACCAATTTGATTAAGAACATGAGAACAAAATAGTGTGAAGATCTTTATTTCAACAGTCGCAACCTCGCCTCCACATTAGAAAGATAAAGCAAAAAGTATGAAGCTCTTTTAGCATCAACTACCCGTATGCTCCTAGCTAAATAAGTTAGAAAAGAAGAGCCTTAAGCTCTTTCTATGTCAACAGCAAGTACATTGCCACGTAAAGAAGCTCAAATAATTGATTTGAATCTCTTTGAACGTCAACCATAACTACGTTACCAATTCATAAGGTTTGAACATAACAACATGAAGATCTTTCTACTTCAACCAAATCCACAATGTCAACTAACAAATCCAGATCGACGTGCTGAATTTCCTACGCCTATCACATGTACACACTTAGTTTACAAAGGTAGAAAAGAAAAGCATGAATCTCTTTTCATGTCAACAACCCCCAAGATGTCAATAGAAGAAGCTAAAGCAAGCAAGCCTGAAGCTCTTTTGCATAAATCAAAACTACACCATGAGCTGACAAAGGTGGAATACAAGATTATGAAGCACTTTTCATGTCAACCGGAATCACGCTTCAAAATGATGAAGTTAGAATGAAAGAGCCTAAAGCTATGTCCATGTTAAATTCCACTACGCTTCCAACTATGAAATTTTGAGTAGACGAGTGAGTCTCTATCTTTATGTCAACCATCATTATGCCACTAATTGAAAAAGCTATTACAAAAGGGCATGACACTCTTTACATGAAAACTACGACTGTGTAACCAATTGAAAAATTTAGAAAAGTTACAACATTTTCAATGATGACAAAGGACATGGCTTCAAGTTTTTCTCGATGCCAGCAGGCAAATCGTGTATAGAAGAGGGAGAACCTTCTTCCACGTCAACTACAAGAATTCCATCATTTGTAGATTTTATTGACAAATCCAAACGTTCAATAAATCTACCCATAGATGTAATCAACATCACTTTAATAGATTCTCCGAGACCAGTTGATGAAGCTATCCATTGTGCAATCATTTGACGTATTCATATGTAACTCACTCGTTTGCCCATTTTTATGACAAGAAAAGCTTCTAGGTGGCACTACTCTTACTTGTTGAGAAGTTTTTGCCAAGTACTACTTGTCTCAATGAAGGTGGTCAACACTTCTCCTCTGCTCGTGAAGGCCCGCAACACTGCTCATCATGTTTGTGAAGATGGAAAAGACTTTCCATAAAACACAAGGTCTTAAGAGAAAACAAACATCATCATCGAGTTTGAAGGTCAGAATCACATCTAAAGAGCCAGAATCCATTGTCATTTAATCTAAAAGCTTATCGAGAGGACCCTACAAAACCTTCACCTCTTTATGTAGTTCATGTAAGGATGCTTTGATACGACAATATCTCCACTGTCAAGTCCCTCTCCGGTTGATGAAACATAAGGTGCCTCTTTTGAAAAAGGCACACCCACTTCCACGTGCTGTACCTTGGAGGTACCAAACCTATGGTGTCATCATACGTCTTGTCTATGAAAACCGTCATAAGGATTGTTAGAATACTATTTTTGTTCATTGAACTCATGGAACGACGCCTTCCTCATATCACTCCTGGGCGCAAAGAAGGAGTATGAATGTATAAGAACTCTTATGAAGGCTCAGTTGCAGTTCCGCCCATCGCTAAGGATAGAGTTGATGACCTTAATTTTCCCATAATCAAGGGTGCCACCTCTGCCGACTGCTTCATCAATGCCTCCTTTGATGGCCTAGAATGTGAAAGAGAAAGGAAGAAAGTGTTTTCCTCAATGGAGGTGCTGACAACAAGAGGTCTTGAGCTCGTCATTGTCAAATTCCACATTGGCAAAGTTTGAAAGTGGAAAACTATTTGAGAATGGTATGTGTGGAGTTGTACCACTTTACAAAAGGTGATGGAGGATTCCCATGGATATCCACATTGATGAAAAAAATTCCATTACTACATAACTTGACCTCACAAAATAGGAATAGGAATGCTCTATATCAGAAGGCGTTAGTCGTTGTACAACTTCTAAAATCTCAAGGTCAGACTTCTTAGTGGATTATCCCTAATACCACATTCAATGTCTTTTACAATGTAGCTTCTCACCCTTGAGGTGCTCCTTCAGTAGAAGCAGGAACTCCCACAACCTCAGCTTTGGAGGTTACAGGCAACTTCCACCTCTAGCTAAAAAAAGGTACCTCATACAGTTTTCCCTAATCTTTTGAAGACTTTCTACCTTCTTCTCCATGGAGAAAGGCGTTATTGTAAGCCTCCCGAAAATCTAAAACATTCTCAAACCAAAACCTCAAAGCAACATAGGCTTCATATTTTGTGATCGAAAGGGTAGTTTATGCAAACCTCCTGAGCTCAACCGTGCCACAATGCACAATTGCTTGGAACTGTTGGCAAGCCGTTGGCCGGGGATGGACGACCCTGCACGACTGCCCGCTTGTTAGGGATTCGTTGACCATTTGCTCCAGCATTGCCTGGTTGCTTTGTTTAGGCTGTAGGGTAGTTGGTCAATCTCTTATTACAACCTCGTAAAACCTCTTGATGACCTTTCAAATACTATTGCATCTTGAACCTCTTGTGACCCTTGAGTTGCTATTGCTCTTTTTGATACAAATGCCCCTTTAGCTATTGGGGAACCTTCATGTGCCTGATGAATCTTGAGCTACTCTAGGTGGTTATGTAGCCACTCATGTGGTGATACAACTACCTACAACCTTCAAGGCAAGTTCCCCAAAGGAGGCCTCCTAGGACTACTTAATGTGGCTCAGATAAGCTAGTATAATATTCCTTAACTTGGTTTCAAGCATCAGCCTATGCCTCAGATTCCTTGTGATGCATAAGGGTTTACCTTTATAAGACCATGCCTCTATTAATACAATACAATGCCTTAAGACACACCTCATTCAAAGGCTTGCGCTTTCGTTACTACAGGGTAGTGGCTGTAGATGTAATCTACTCTACGATTGGTTCCCAAAGTTAGTCTTAAGGCATCGAAGGCGATCGCCTTATTCGTCACCAAGTCTACAGTTGTGGTTACATCGTGGTAGCTTGTTGAAGGAACTCTTCATGGACTTCTCCATGTGATCTTCAAGCTTTCACATGTTCAGATTCCATCGTGAACGCCTTTTCCTTTGAGATTTTATTCCAAAATCAACCATGCTCCTTTTGCAAATCTTGACATTGCCGACCAAAGAAGAGCATAGAAAATCATCAAGAGTCATAGTCGATAGAATTTCCATGGAGGGGCAAAGCCGTTAACGTTGACGCATTGCCTTGTTCTTGTAGGCGAGCTCACAAAGTTAGGTCATGTGGGTGCCAATGGGGAAATATGTGTTACGTCCACAAGAGAGGATTTCTATCCACTAGGAAGTTGTGCACAACGGCATGCATTATCGATTAGAGAAGGCCAAGGTGGATGAGAGTGTAGACAGGGAAGATGAAAATTGCACTTTATTTCGAGTTTTTAAGTGTTTTGAATGCACACCAACAACAAGCGTAATCGTGTGACAAACACGATGAAAAGTTTCTAGTCAAATCAACAAAAGATCAAACGTTTAAATCTAGAACACTAATGAGGGCGACCACATTACATCGTGAGGTAAATAAATTGATGGCTTGTTGTTGAATGGTTTGAATTCTAATCAAAAGTGCTCGAAACCCAAAAAATGGACAATTCTTATCTCAGCAAGGCTTTTGTCAATTAGTTTTGAAAAAAAATGTAAAAAACTAGATCACCCAGCTCCATTACTGTTTTGTTAGAGTGAAGAGAGAGACAGCCAATTTGCAACATTGCTAATCACACAGAGGAGACACTTCTTAGGCGGGCTAGGTGTCGAGAAACACATGAGCTTGCCTCTTAGATGGTGCAAAAAATATCCACAGAATTTTGGAAGTGATGATAGTTGATGCATCAATGCTATTGTGAACATCGACTTAAGAAATCTGTGAGTGTGTTTTTTTGTAGCTTTATCTAGAAACATAAACAAACTTTGCATCCATTTTGATGGCCATGCTTGATTGGTGAAGTAAGCCATTTATTAAGGAAGGGAAATAGGGTGGTGTTTCTTGTCGTTGTAAGAATTACAATGTACTGATCAACCTTTTCTTATTTGCAAAATCCTATTTGCGGATGCAGGGTTTCATATGTATGCGTGGGCTGAGCTTGTGCTAATGCAAAACCATAGATGGGTTTTTTTATTGATTAGGACAAAGCAAAAACATCTTTCAAAAGTTTTGTTTTGGAGGAAAAAACATTTTGAACCATGTAAAATGCTTTCAAACCCTACCCTAAATTGCACTCGGGTCTTGAGGATTTATTTTTTTCACAGGATCTTGCTGGGCTTTGCGGTAGAGGGGCCTAGCAGGTTCCCTGTCTATGCATTGGGTGTTACGGAGCTTTGATCCAAACCTTTTACAAAATTTTATGGAAAATTTAACAATTCCTTGATAGAGAGGTTTGTGAATTTTCTCTGATGTATGTGGACATTAGCATGTTGAAGTTGGAGGCCGTGTAGCGTCGACATGCTGCTTGGTTCTGGATATAGTGTGTTTTCTATGTTTGTTTAATGTTGTCCTCTGAATGTGGAAGAACGTTATGAATCAGGATTTGACATAAACAACATTCGAAACTTGGATATCTCAGTATTATCTATAGTTTCGTGCATATATGGTTCCTCCCTCGATTTCGGAACGTTGTCTTACTGCGGCCTCTTTTAGGACAATGATCGAAGATATTGCCAAACGAATGAAATGACTGTCCGACTGCTCTTGCGGTCCATCCCGAAAAAGGTCTTCCCGGTCCACCGAGTCGCGACAGACGTAGGGCCTCACCACCGGACAACATCCGCGGCTCGGCTTACAACCGAGAGCGGGAAACGGTGTGGTTGGTTGGATCCCGAACCGCTCCATTCGCACGGACTTGCACGGTCGCACTGCTGGAGCTCGGCAGTGCGCAACGGGGAAAGGTGCCCCCCCCC
>SZWC01011288.1:27309-79595 GCA_023375785.1 Penium margaritaceum
TACACGTACTTACAAGTACTTCCACGCACTTACACGCACTTACAAACACTTATACGCACCAACACGTCCTTACACGCACTTATACGCACTTACACAAACTTACACGCACTTAGACACATTTCCACGCACTTACACGCACTTATACATACTAACACGTACTTACACGCACTTACACACACTTACACGCACTTACACACACTTACACGCACTTACACGCACTTCCATGCACTGACACGCAATTACACGCACCTACAAGCACTTACACGCACTTACACACACTTACACACACTTGTACACACTTACACGCACGTAGACGTACTTACACACACTTACATGTAGTTACACACACTTACACGTACTTACACGTACTTACACACACTTACACACACTAACACGCACTTATTCGCACTTACACACACTCACACTCACTTACACGCACTTACACGCACTTACACGCACTTACACGCACATACACACACTTACACGCACTTGCACAAACTAACACGTACTTCTATGAACTTACACGCACTTACGTGCTCTTCCACGCACTTACACGTACTTACACATACTTACACACACTTACACGTGCTTACATGCACTTAAACACACATACACACACTTGCGTGCACTTCCACGCACTTACATGCACCTACACACACATACATGAACTTACATGCACTTACACACATTTACACGCACTTACACGCGCTTACACAGACTTACATGCACTTACACGCACTTACACACACTAACACGAACTTTCAGGAACATACATGCACTTTCACGTACTTACACACACTTACACGCACTTACACGCACTTACACGCATGAACATGCACTTACACGCACTTACACGAACTTACACGCACTTTCATGCACTTACACATACTAACACAATCTTACACACACATACACATACTTACACAAACTTACACACACTTACATGCACTTCCACAAACTTACACGCAGTTACGCACACGTACACGCATTTACACGAAGTTATACGCACTTACACACACGTACACAAACTTACTCGACTAACACACACTTACACGCCCTTACACGTACTTACATGCACTTACACACATTTACACTAACTTACACGCACTTACACGCACTTACACACACTTGTACACACTTACGCGCACTTACACACACTTACACGCACTTACACGCACTTACACTCACTTATACGTACTAACACGTGCTTACACACACTTACACGCACCTACACAAACTTACACGCACTTACACGTACTTACACGCACTTAAACGGACTCTCACACACTTACACACACTTGCACGCACTTACATGCACTTCTTGCACTTACACGCACTTGCACACACTTACACGCACTTACACACACTTACACACACTTACACGTACTTACACGCACTTACACACATTTACACACACTTACACGCACTTACACGCACTTACACGTACTTACACACTTGTACTCCAACTTACATGCACTTACACGTACTTACACGCACATACACACATATATACGCACTTACACAAAGTAGCACACACTTACACGCACTTACACGAACTTGCATGCACTTATACACACTTACACCCACTTACCCGCACATACACAAACGTACACAGACTTGCACGCACTTACATGCACTTACACGCCCTTACACAGCAAAACAGGCACTTTCATGTACCTACACGTACTTACAAACACTTACAAACACTTACACGCACTAACACGCACTAACACATACTTACACAAACTTACACGCACTTAAACGTATTTACACATACTTATACACACTTACACGCACCAACACACACTTACAAGTACTTGCACACACTTGCACACACGTACACGCACTTACATGCACTTACATACACTCACACGCACTTACACGCACTTGCACACACCTACACGTAATTTCACGCATTACACCCACTTACACGCACTTACACGTACTTTCATGCACTTACATGCACTTACATGCACTTACACGCACTTACACGCACTGACACGTACTTACGCAAACTTACACGTACTTACATGCACTTACGCATACTTACACGTACTTACACGCTCATATCCGAACTTACATGCACTTACATGCACTTACACGCACTTACCCGCACTTACACATACTTACACGTGCTTACATGCACTTACAAAAACTTACACGCACTTACACGCACTTACACGCACTTACACGTACTTACACATACTTAAAAGCACTTACGCACACTTACACATACTTTCACGCACTTACACGCACTTACACACACTTACACGCACTTACACACACTTACACGCACTTACACGCACTTACACGCACTTACTCGCACTTACACGTACTTACACAAATTCAACGAACTTACACGCACATACACGCACTTTCACACACTTACACGCACTTGCACACACTTGCACACACTTACACGCACTTACATGTACTTATGCGCAATTACACACACTTACACGCATTTACACAAACTAACATGCACCTGCACATGCTTACACGCACTTACACGCACTTACACGCACTTACACACACGTACACGCACTTACACGCACTTACACACACTTGCACATACTTACACACACTTACACGCAGTTACACGCACTTACACAAACTTACACAAAGGTACACGCACTTACACGCACTTATACACACTTAGACGCACTTACACACACTTACACGGACTTACACGCACTTACACGCACTTGCACAAAACTACATGCACTTACACACACCTTAAAGCACCTAAATGTACTTAGACAAACTTACACGCACTTACACCCACTTACACGCTCTTACACAAACTTACACACACAAACACACACTTAAACACACTTGCACGCACTTCCACGCACTTACACGTACTTACACGCACTTACATGCACTTACTCAAACGTACACACACTTACACACACGTGCACACACTTACACCCACTTTCACGCACTAACACACACTTACATGCAATTACACGCACTTACACACACTTACACGTACTTTCACGTAATTACATATACGTACACGTACTTACACGCACTTACACGCACTTGCACGCACTTGCACGCAATTGCACGCACTTATACGTAATTACACATAATTACACGCACTTACATACGCTTACATGCAGTTACACGAACTAGCACGTACCTACACACACTTACACACACTTATGCGCACTTATACATACATACATGTACGTACACGTACTTACGGGTACTTACACACACACTTACACGCACTTACATGCACATACACATACTTACATGAACGTACACGCACTAACAGGTACTTACACGCACTTACACGCACTAATACAAACATAACCGCACTTCCACACACTTACATGCACTTACATGCACGTACACGCACTAACACGCAATCAAATACACTTACACGCACTCACACGAACTTACACATACTTACATGCACTTACACATACTTACACACACTTATACACACTTTTACACACTAACACGCAATTACATGCACTAACACGCACTTACACAAACTTACACGCACTTACACAAACTTACACATACTTACACGTACTTACACCTACGTACACGCACTTACATGTACTTACACGTACTTACTTACACTTTCAAGCACTTACACCCAAGTTGGGTTGGAAGTTGGGCTGAACGTTGTATTGAAAGCTGGGCTGGAAGGTGGGCTGGAATTTGGATTGGAAGTTGGTTTGGATGTTGGGTTGAATGTTGGGATGGAAGTTGTGACGAAAGTTGGATTGGAAGTTGGGTTGGAAGTTGGGTTGGAAGTTGGGTTGGAAGTTGGGTTTGAAGTTGGGATGGAAGCTGGGATGATAGTTGGGTTGTATGTTTGGTTCGAAGTAGGGCTGGAAGCTGGGTTGGAAGTGGGTTAGAAGTTGGATTGGAGGTTGGGTTGGAAGTTGGGTTAAATGTTGGGCTGGAAGTTGGGTTGGAAGTTGGGTTGGAAGTTGGTTTGGAAGTTGGGATGGATGTTGGGATGGTGGTTGGGTTGGAAGTTGGATTGGAAGTTGGGTTGGAATTGGGTTGGAAGTTGGATTGGAAGTTGGGTTGGAAGTTGGGTTGGACGTTGGGATGAAAATTGGGTTGGAAGTTGGGTTGGAAGTTCGGTTGGAAGTTGAGATGGAAGCTGGGATGGAAATTGGGTTGGAAGTTGGGTTTGAAGTTGGGTTGGAACTTGGGTTGAAAGTTGGGTTGGAAGTTGGGTTGGAAGTTGGGCTGGAAGTTGGGATGGAAGTTGGGTTGCAAGTTGGGTTAAAAATTGGATTGGAAGTTGGGTTGGAAGTTTGGTTCAAAGTTGGGACAGAAATTGGGATGGACGTTGGCTTGGAAGTTGGGTTGGAAGTTGGGTTGGAAGTTGGGTTAGAAATTGGGCTACAAATTGGGTTGAAAGTTGGGTTGGAAGTTGGGATGGAAGTTGGGATGGAAGTTGGGTTGGAAGTTGGGTTCGAAGTTGGATTGGAAGTTGGGTTGGAGGATCGGTTGGAAGTTGGGTTGGAAGTTGGGTTGGATGTTGGGTCAGAATTTGGGCTAGAAGTTGGGCTGAATGTTGGGTTGGAAGCTGGGTTGGATGCGGGGTTGAAAGTTGGGTTAGAAGTTGGGTTAAAAGTTGCGTTGAAAATTGGGCTAGAAGTTGTGTAGTAATTTGGATTAGAAGTTGGGTTGGAGGTTGGTTTGGAAGTTGGGATTGAAGTTGGGATGAAAGTTGGGTTGGAGGTTGGGTTGAAAGTTGGGTTGGAAGTTGGATTGGAAGTTGGATTGGAAGTTCGGTTGGAAATTGGGTTGGTAGTTGGGTCGGAAGTTGGGTTGGAAGTTGGGTTGGAAGTTGGGTTGAACGTTGGGTTGGAAGCTGGGTTCAAGTTTGGGTTGGAACGTGGGTTGGAAGTTGGGTCGGAAATTGGGTCGGATGTTGGGTTGAAAGTTGGGTTGGAAGCTGGGTTGATATTTGGGTTGGAACGTGGGTTGGAAGTTGGGTTGGAACTTGGGTTGGAAGTTGGATTGGATGTTGGGATGGAAGTTGGGATGGAAGTTGGGAAGGAAGTTGGGTTGGAAGTTGGGTTGGAAGTTGGGTTGGAAGTTGGGATGGAAGTTGAGCTGAACGGTCGGTCAAAAGTGGGGTTGGAAGCGGGGTTGGAATGAGGGTTGGAAGTTGGGTTGCGAAGTTGGGTTGGAAGTTGGGTTGAAAGTTGGGTTGGAATCTGGGTTGGAAGTTGGGTTAGAAGTTGGGTTGGATGTTGGGATGGAAGTTGGGATGGAAGTTGGATTTGAAGCTGGGATGGAAATTGGGATGGAAGTTGGGTTCGAAGTTGTGTTGGAAGTTGGATTGGAAGTTGGCATGGAAGTTGGGTTGGACGTTGGGTTGGAAGTTGAGTTGGAAGTTGGGTTGGAAGTTGGGTTGGAAGTTGGGATGGAAGTAAGGATGGAACTTGGGTTGCAAGTTGGGTTGGAAGCTGGGTTGGAAGCTGGGTTGGAAGTTGGATTGGAAGATTGCATGGAAATTGGTCTGGAAGTTGGGTTGGAAGTAGGGTTGAAAGTTGGGTTCTAAGCCGGGTTAGAAGGTAGGTTGGAAGTTGGGTTGGCAGTTGGGTTGGAAGCTGGGTTGGAAGTTGGGTTGGATGTTAGATTGGATGATGGAAGGGAAGTTGGGATGGAAGTTAGGTTTGAAGTTGGGATGGAAGTTGGGATAGAAGTTTGGTTGGAAGATGGGTTGGAAGTTGGGTTGGAAGTTGGATTTGAAGTTGGGTTGACCGTTGGGCTGGAATTTGAGTTAGACGTTGGGTTCAAAGTTGAGCTGGAAGTTGGGTTGGAAGTTGGGTCGGAAGTTGGGTTGGAAACTGAGTTGGAAGTTGGCTTGGAAGTAGGGTTGGAAGTTGGGTTGGAACTTGGGTTGAAAGTTGGGTTGGAAGCTGGGTTTGATGCTGGGTTGGAAGTTGGGTTGGAGGTTGGGTTGGAAATTGGGTTGGAAGTTGTGTTGGAAGTTGGGATGGAAGATTAGAAAATGGGTTGGACGTTGGGTTGGAAGTTGGGTTGGAAGTTGGGTTGGAAATTGGGTTGGAAGTTGGGTTGGAAGTTGGGTTGGAAGTTGGGATGGAAGTTGGGTTGGACGTTGGGTTGGAAGTTGAGTTGGAAGTTGGGTTGGAAGTTGGGTTGGAAATTGGGTTGGAAGTTGTGTTGGAAGTTGGGATGGAAGATTAGAAAATGGGTTGGACGTTGGGTTGGAAGTTGGGTTGGAAGTTGGGTTGGAAATTGGGTTGGAAGTTGGGTTGGAAGTTGGGTTGGAAGTTGGGATGGAAGTTGGGCTAGAAGTTGGGATGGAAATTAGGTTGGAAGTTGGGTTGGAGGTTGGGTTGGGAGTTGGGCTGGAAGTTGGGTTGGAAGTTGGATTGGAAGTTGGGTTGAACGTTGGGATGGAATCTGGGTTGGAAGTCTGGTTGGAAGTTTGATTGGAAGTTGGGTTGGGATTTGGATTGGAATTTGGGTTGGAAGTTGAGTTGGAAGTTGGGCTGGAATTTGGGATGGAAGTTGGGATGGAAGTTTGGTTGGACGTTGGGTTGGAAGTTGGGTTGGAAGTTGGGCTGGACGTTGGGTTGAGAGTTGAGTTAGAAGTTGGGTTGGAAGTTGGGTTGGAAGTTGGGATGGAAGTTTGGTTGGACGTTGGGTTGGAAGTTGGGTTGGAAGTTGGGCTGGACGTTGGGTTGAGAGTTGAGTTAGAAGTTGGGTTGGAAGTTGGGTTGGAAGTTGGGTTGGAATTTGGGATGGAAGTTGGGATGGAAGTTGGGTTGGAACTTGGGTTGGAAGTTGGGTTGGAAGTTGTGTTGGATGTTGGGTTGGAAGTTGATTTGAAAGCTGGGTTGGAAGCTGGGTTAGAAGCAGAGTTGTAAGTTGGGTTGGAAGTTGGATTGGAATCTGGGTTGGAAGTTGGGTTGGAAGTTGGGTTGGATGCTGGTAGGGAAGTTGGGACGGAAGTTGGGTTTGCAGTTGGGATGGAAGTTGGATTGGAAGTTGGGTTGGAAGTTGGGTTGGAAGTTGGATTTGATGTTGGATTGGAAGTTGGGTTGAAAGTTGGGTTCGAAGTTGGGTTGGAAGTTGGGTTTGAAGTTGGGTTGGAAGTTGGGATGGAAGTTGGGATGGAAGTTGGGATGGTAGTTGGGTTTGAAGTTGGGTTGGAAGTTGGGTTGGAAGTTGGGTTGGAAGTTGGGTTGGAAACTGGGTTGGTAGTTGGGTTGGAAGTTAGGTTGGAAGTTGGTTTGGAAGTTGGGATGGAAGTTGGGATGATAGTTAGGTTGGAAGTTGGGTTGGAAGTTTGGTTGGAAGTTGGGTTGGAAGCTGGATTGGAAGTTGGGTTGGAAGTTGGGGTGGAAGTTGGGATGGAAATTGGGATGGAAATTGGGTTTGAAGATGGGTTGGAAGTTGGCTTGGAAGTTGGGATTGAAGTTGGGATGAAGGCTGGGTTGGAAGTTGGGTTGGAAGCTGGGTTGGAAGTTGGGTTGGAAGTTGGGATGAAAGTTGGGTTGTGAGTTTGTTTGGAAGTTGGGTTGGAATTTGGATTGGGAGTTGGGTTGAAGGTTGGGCTGGAAGTTGGGTTTGAAGCTGGGTTTAAAGTTGGGTTGGAAGTTGGGTTGAAAGTTGGGTTGGAAGTTGGGTTAGAAATTGGGTTGGAAGTTGGGTTGGAAGTTGTGCTGGGCGTTGGGTTGTAAGTTGGACTGGAAGTTGGGTTGGAAGTTGGATTGGAAGTTCGATTGGAAGTTGAGATGGAAGTTGGGATGGAAACTGGGTTGGAAGTTGGGTTTGAAGTTGGGTTGGAAGTTGGATTGGAAGTTCGATTGGAAGTTGAGATGGAAGTTGGGATGGAAACTGGGTTGGAAGTTGGGTTTGAAGTTGGGTTGGAACTTGGGCTGAAAGTTGGGCTGGAAGTTAGGTTGGCAGCTGGGCTGGAAGTTGAGATGGAAGTTGGGTTGCAAGTTGGTTTGTAAATTGGATTGGAAGTTGGGCCGGAAGTTTGGTTCCAAATTGGGACGATAATTGTGATGGACGTTGGCTTAAAATTTGGGTTGGAAGTTGGGTTGGAAGCTATGTTAGAATATGGGTTAGAAGTTGGGTTGGAAGTTGGGTTGGAAGTTGAGATGGAAGTTGGGATGGAAATTGGGTTGGAAATTGGATTGGAAGTTGGATTGGAAGTTGGGTTGGAGGTTGGGTTGAAAGATGGGCTGAAAGTTGGGATGGAAGCTGGGTTGGATGCTGGGTTGGACGTTGGGTTAGAAGTTGGGTTGAACGTTGGGTTGAATGTTGGCTTGGAAGTTGGGTTGGAAGTTGGGTTGGAAGTTGGGTTGGAAGTTGGGTTGAAAGTTGGGTTGGAAGCAGGGTTGGATGCTCGGTTGGAAGTTTGGTAGGACTTTGGGTTGGAAGTTGGGTTGGAAGTTGGATTGGAAGTTATGTTTGAAGTTGGGATAGAGGCTGCGATGATAGTTGGGTTGGAAGTTTGGTTGATAGTTGGGTTGGTAGTTGGGTTAAGAGTTGGATTGGAAGTTTGGTTGGAAGTTGGGTTAGATGTTGGGCTGGAAGTTGGGTTGGAAGTTGGGTTGGAAGTTGGGTTGAAAGTTGGGTTGGAAGTTGGGTTGATTGTTGTGTTGGGAGTTGGGTTGGAAGTTTGGTTGGACGTTGGGTTGGATGTTGGATTGGAAGCTCGGTTGGAAGTTGGGATGGAAGTGGGGATGGAAATAGGGTTGGACGTTGGGTTGGAAGTTGGGTTGGAGGTTGGGTTGGAAGTTGGGTTGGAAGTTGGGTTGAAAGTCGGGTTGGAAACTGGGTTAGAAGCTGGGTTGGAAGCTGGGTTGGAAGTTGGGTTGGAATTTGGGTTGGAAGTTGGGTTGGAAGTTGGGTTGGAAGTTGGGTTGAAAGCTGTATTGGATGCTGGGACGTAAGGTGGGATGGAAGTTGGGATGGAAGTTGGGTTGGAAGTTGGGTTGGACGTTGGGTCGGAAGTAAGGTTGGATGTTGGGTTGGACGTAGGGTTGGAAGTTGAGATGGAAGATAGGTTGAAAGTTGGGTTGGAAGTAGAGTTGAAAGTTGGGTTGGAAGCTGGGTTGGATGCTGGGCTGGAAGTTGGGTTGGAAGTTGAGTTGGAAGTTGGTTTGGAAGTTGGGCTGGAAGTTGGTTTGGAAATTGGGTTGGAAACTGGGTTGAAAGTTGGGTTGGAAGTTGGGTTGAAAGTTTGGTTGGAAGTTGGGTTGAAAGTTGGGTTGGAACTTGGGTTGGAAGTTGGGTTGGAATTTGGGTTGGAAGTTGGGTTGGAAGTTGGGATGGAAGTTGGGATGGAAATTGTGTTGGATGTTGGGTTGGAAGTTGGGTTGGAAGCTTGGTTGGAAGTTGGGTTGAAAATTGGGTTGGACGTTGGGTTGAAAGTTGGGTTGGAAGCTGGGTCAGAAGCTGGGTTGGAAGTTTTGTTGAAAGATGGGATGGAAGTTGGGTTGGAAGTTGAGTTGGAAATTGGGATGGAAGTTGGGATAGAAGTTGGGTTGGAAGTTGGGTTGGAAGTTGAGTTGGAAGTTGGGTTGGAAGTTGGATGGGAAGTTGGGTTGAAAGTTGGATTGGAGGCTGGGTTAGAAGCTGAGTTGGAAGTTGGGTAGGAAGTTGGGTTGGAAGTTGGGTTGGAAGTTGGGTTGGAAGTTGGGTTGGATGATGGGAGGGAAGTTGGGATGGAAGTTGAGTTTGAAGTTGGGATGGAAGTTGGGTTGGAATCTGGGATGGAAGTTGGGTTGGAAGTTGGGTTGGAAGTTGGGTTGAAAGTTGGGTTGGACGTTGGGTTGAAAGTTGGGTTGGAAGCTGGGTTAGAAGCTGAGTTGGAAGTTGGGTAGGAAGTTGGGTTGGAAGTTGGGTTGGAAGTTGGGTTGGAAGTTGGGTTGGATGATGGGAGGGAAGTTGGGATGGAAGTTGAGTTTGAAGTTGGGATGGAAGTTGGGTTGGAATCTGGGATGGAAGTTGGGTTGGAAGTTGGATTGACCGTTGGGATCGAAGTTGAGTTGGAAGTTTAGTTCAAGTTTGGGTTGGAAGTTGGGTTGGACGTTGGTTGGAAGTTGGTTTGAAAGTTGGGTTGGAAGCTGGGCTAGAAGATGGGTTGGAAGTTGGGTTGGAAGTTGGATTGGAAGTTGGGTTGGAAGTGAGATTGGAAGTTGGGTTGGATGTTGGGTTGGAAGTTGGGATGGAAGTAGGAATCGAAGTTGGGTTGGAAGTTGGGTTGGAAGTTGGGTGGAAGTTGGGTTGGATGTGGGGTTGGAAATTGGATTGAAAGTTGGGTTGGTAGTTGGGTTCAAAGCTGGGTTGGAAGTTGGGTTGGAAGTTGGGTTGGAAGTTGGGTTGGAAGTTAGGTTGGAAGTTGGGTTGGAGATTGGGTTGGAAGTTGGGTTGGAAGTTGGGTTGGAAGTTGGGTTGGCAGTTGGGATGGAAGTTGGGATGGAAGTTGGTTTTGAAGTTGGGATGGACGTTGGGATGGAAGCTGGGTTGGAAGTTGGGTTGGACGTTGGTTTGGAAGTTGGGTTCGAAGTTGGGTTGGAAGTTGAGTTGGAAGTTTGGCTCAAAGTTGGGTTGGAATTTGGGTTGAAAGATGGGCTGGAAGCTCGATTGTATGCTGGGTTGGATGTTGGGTTGGAAGTTGTGTTGGGAGTTGGGTTGGAAGTCTTGTTGGAGGTTGGGTTGGAAGTTGGGTTGGAAGTTAGGTTGGAATTTCGGTTGGAAGTTGGGTTAGGAGTTGGGTTGGAAGTTGGGTTGGAAGATGGGTTGGAATTTGGGTTGGAAGCTGGGTTGGAAGCTGGGTTGGAAGTTGGATTGAATGTTGGGTAGGAAGTTGGGATGGAAGTTGGGTTTGAAGTTGGGATGGAAGTTGGGATGGAAGTTGGGTTAGAAGTTGTGTTGGAAGTTGGGTTGGAAGTTGGGCTAGAAGTTGGGTTGGATGTTGCGTTGGAAGTTGAATTTGAAACTGGGTTGAAAGTTGGGTTGGAAGTTGGGTAGGACTTTGGGTTGGAAGTTGGGTTGCAAGTTGGGTTGGAAGTTGGGTTGGAAGTTGGATTGGAAATTGGGATGGAAGATGGGATGGAAGTTGGGTTGGAAGTTGGGTTGGAAGTTGGATTGGAAGCTGAGTTGGAAGTTTGGTTGGAAGTTGGGTTGGATGTTGGGTTGAAAGTTGGGTTTGAAGCTGGATTAGAAGCTGTGTTGGAAGTTGGGTTGGAACTTGGGTTCGATGATGGGAGGGAAGTTGGGATGGAAGTTGGGTTTGAAGTTGGGATGGAAGTTGGGATGGAAGTTGGGTTGGAAGTTGGGTTGGGGTTGGTTTGGAAGCTTGGTTGGAATCTGGGTTGACCGTTTGGTTGGATTTTAAACTGAAAGTTGGGTTCAGAGTTGGGTTGGAAGTTGGGTTGGAAGTTGGGTTGGTAGTTGGTCTGGAAGTTTGGTTGGAAGTTGGGTTGGAATTTGGGTTGGATGTTGGGCTGGAAGTTGGGTTGGAGGTTGGGTTGGATGTTGGGTTGAAAGTTTGGTTGGAAGCTTGGTTGGATATTGGGTTGGTACGTGGATTGGACGTTTGGTTGGAAGTTGGATTGGATGTTGTGTTGGAAGTTGGGATGGATGTTGGGATGGGTTTGGGTTGGATGTTGGGTTGGAAGTTGGGTTGGAAGTTGGGTTGCAAGTTGGGTTGGAAGTTGGGTTCGACGTCCAGTTTAAAGTTGGGCTCGAAGCTGTGTTAGAAGTTGGGTTGGAAGTTGGGTTGAAAGTTGGGCTGGAAGTTGGGTTGGGAGTTGGGTTGGAAGTTGGGTTGGAAGATGGGTTGGATGTTGGATTGGATGTTGGGATGGATGTTGGGATGGAAGTTGGGTTTCAAGTCGGGATGGAAGTTGGGATGGAAGGTGGATTAGACGTTGTGTTGGAAGTTGGGCAGGACGTTGGGTTGGAAGTTGAATTGGAAGTTGGATTGAAGGTTGGAGTGGAAGTTGGGTAGGAAGTTGAGTTGGAAATTGGGTTGGAAGTTGGGTTGGAAGTTTGGTTGTAAGTTGGGTTGGAAGTTGGATTGGAACTTGGGTTTGAAGTTGGGCTGGAAGTTGGGCTGGAAGTTGGGTTGGAAGTTGGGTTGGAAGTTCGATTGGAAGTTAAGATGGAAGTTGGGATGGAAGTTGGGTTCGACGTTTGGCTGGAAGTTAGGTTTGAAGTTAGGTGGAAGTTGGGTTGGAAGTTATGTTGGAAGTTGGATTGAAAGTTGGGTTTGAAGTTGGGTTTGAAGCTGGGTTGGAAGTTGGGTTGGAAGTTGGGTGGGAAGTTGGGTTGGAAGTTGGGTTGGAAGTTGGGATGGAAGTTGGGATGGAAGTTGGGATGGAAGTTGTGTTTTAAGTTGGGACGGAAGTTGGGATGGAAGTTGGGTTGGAAGTTGGGTTGGACGTTGGTTTGGAATTTGGGTTGGACGTTGGGTTGGACGTTGGGTTGGAAGTTGAGTTGGAAGTTGGGTTGAAATTTGGGGTGGAAATTAGGTTGAATGTTGGGTTGGAAGCTTGGTTGTATGCTGGGTTGGAAGTTGGGTTGGAAATTGTGTTGGAAGTTGGGTTGGAAGTTTTGTTGGAAGTTGGGTTGGAAGTTGGGTTGGAAGTTGGGTTGGAATTTTTGTTGGAAGTTGGGTTGGAAGTTGGGCTGGAAGTTCGGTTGGAAATTGGACTGGATGTTGGGATGGGAGTTGGGATGGAACTTGGGTCTGAAGTTGGGATGGGAGTTGGGATGGAAGTTGGGTTAGAAGTTGTGTTGGATGTTGGGTTGGAAGTTGGGCTAGAAGTTGGGTTGGATGTTGGGTTGGAAGTTGAATTGGAAGTTGGGTTGAAAGTTGGCTTGGAAGTTGGATAGGAAGTTGGGTTCGAACGTGGGTTGGAAGTTGGATTGGAAGTTGGGTTGGAGGTTGGGTTGGGAGTTGAGTTGGAAGATTGGTTGGAAATTGGGTTGGAAGTTGGGTTGGAAGTTTGGTTGAAAGCTGGGTCGGAAGCTGGGTTAGAAGCTGTGGTGGAAGTTGGGTTGGAAGGTGGGTTGGAAGTTGGGTTGGAAGTTGGGTTGGAAGTTGGGTTGGATGATGGGAGGGGAGTTGGGGTGGAAGTTGGGTTTGAAGCGGGGATGGAAGCTGGGATGGAAGTTGGGCTGGAAGTTGGGTTGGGAGTTGGGTTGGATGATGGGTTGGAATTTTGGTGACCGTTTGGTTGGATTTTGAATTGAAATTTAAGTTCAGAGTTGGGTTGGAAGTTGGGTCGGAAGTTGGGTAGGAAGTTGTGTTGGATGTTGGGTCGGGAGTTGGGTTGGAAGTTGGATTGGAGGTTGGGATGGAGGTGGGATGGAATATGGGTTGGAGGTTGTGTTGGAAGTTGGTTTGGCAGTTGAGTTGGAAGTTGGGTTGGAAGTTGGATTGGAAGTTCGGATGGAAGTTGGGATTGAGGTTCCGATGGAAGTTAGGTTTGAAGTTGGGTTGGAAATTGTGCTGGAATTTGGACTGGAAGTTGGGTTGGAAGTTGGGTTGGAAGTTGGGTTGGAAGTTGGGTTGGAAGTTGGGATGGA
The DNA here is from genome assembly GCA_023375785.1 of Penium margaritaceum. Taxonomy (NCBI): domain Eukaryota; kingdom Viridiplantae; phylum Streptophyta; class Zygnematophyceae; order Desmidiales; family Peniaceae; genus Penium; species Penium margaritaceum. The sequence goes on from SZWC01011288.1 coordinate 40,882, forward strand.
AGTTTTGTCCGAAGTTGGGTTGGAAGTTGGGATGAAAGCTGGGTTGGAAGTTGGGTTGGAAGTTGGTTTGGAAGTTGGATTGGAAGTTGGGTTGGACGTTGGGTTGGAAGTTGAGTTGGAAGTTGAGTCGAAAGTTGGGTTTGAAGTTGGGTTGAAAGTTGGGTTGGAAGTTGGATTGTATGCTTTGTTGGAAGTTGGGTTGGAAGTTGTGTTGGAAGGTGGGTTGGAAGTCTTGTTGGAAGTTGGGTTGGAAGTTGGGTTGGGAGTTAGGCTGGAACTTGGGTTGGAACTTGGGTTGGAAGTTGGGTTTAAAGTTGGGTTGGAAGCTGGGTTGAAAACTTGGTTCGAACGTGGGTTGGAAGTTGGGTTGGGAGTTCTGTTGGATGATTGGTTGGAAGTTGGGATGGAAATTGGGATGGAAGTTGGTTTGGAAGTTGGGTTGGAAGTTGGATTGGAAGTTGGGTTGCAAGTTGGGTTGGAAGTTGGGTTGGACGTTCGGTTGAAAGTTGGGTTGGAAGCTGTGTTACAAGCTGGGTTGCAAGATGGGTTGAAATTTGGGTTGGTAGTTGGGTTGGAAATTGGGTTGGAAGTTTGGTTGGAAGTTGGGTTGGAAGATGGGTTGGAAGTTGGGTTGGATGTTGGGATGGAAGTTGGGATTGATATTGGTTTTCATGTTCGGATGGAAGTTGGGTCGGAAGTTGGGTTGGAAGTTGAGTTGGACGTTGGGTTGGAAGTTGGGTTGGAAGTTGGGTTGGAAGTTGGGTTGGAAGTTGGGTTGGATGATGGGAGGGAAGTTGAGATGGAAGTTGGGTTTGATGTTGGGATGGAAGTTGGGATAGAAGTTGGGTTGGAAGTTGGGTTGGAAGTTGGGTCGGAAGTTGGGCTGGAATTTGGGTTGACCGTTGGGTCGGAATTTGAGTTGAAATTTGGGTTCATAGTTGGGTTGGAAGTTGGGTTGGAACTTGGGTTGGAACTTGGGTTGGAAGTTGGGTTGGAAGTTGGGTTTTCTGTTGGGTTGGAAGTTGGGTTGCAAGTTGGGATGGAGGTGGTATGGAAGCCGGGTTGGAAGCTGGGTTGGAAGTTGGGTTGGAAGATGGGTTGGAAGTTGGGCTGGAAGTTTGGTTGGAAGTTGGGTTGGAAGTTGGGATGGAAGTTAAGATGGAAGATGTGTTCGAAGTTGGGATGGAAGTTGGGATGAAAGTTGGGTTGGAAGTTGGGTTGGACGTTGGTTTGGAAGTTGGGTTGAAAGTTGGGCTGGACGTTGGGTTGGAAGTTGAGCTGGAAGTTGGGTTGAAAGTTGGGTTTGAAGTTGGGTTGAAAGTTTGGTTGAAAGCTAAGTTGTATGCTGGGTTGGAAGTTGGGCTGGAAGTTGTGTTGGAAGTTGGGTTGGAAGTTTGGTTGGAAGTTGGGTTGGAAGTTGGGTTGGAAGTTTGGTTGAAAGCTAAGTTGTATGCTGGGTTGGAAGTTGGGCTGGAAGTTGTGTTGGAAGTTGGGTTGGAAGTTTGGTTGGAAGTTGGGTTGGAAGTTGGGTTGGAAGTTAGGTTGGAAGTTGGGTTGGAAGTTGGGTTGGAAGTTGGGTTAAAAGCTGGGTTGGAAGCTTGGTTGGATATTGGGTTCGAACGTGGGTTGGACGTTAGTTTGGAAGTTGGGTTGACTGTTGGGTTGGAAGTTGGGTTGGAAGATGGGTTGGAAGTTGGGTTGGAACTTTGGTTCGAAATTGGGATGGAAGGTGGGATGGAAGTTGGCTGCGATGATGGGTTGGAAGTTGGGATGGAAGTTGGGCTGGAAGTTGGGTTGGAAGCTGGGTTGGAAGTTGGGTTGGAAGATGGGAGGGAAGTTGGGATGGAAGTTGGGTTGGACGTTGGGTTGGAAGTTGAGTTGAAAGTTGGGTTTGAAGTTGGGTCGGAACTAGGTTGGAACGAGGGTTGGAAGTTGGGTTGAAAGTTGGCTTGGTAGATGGGTTGGAAGTTGGGTTGGAACTTTGGTTCGAAATTGGGATGGAAGGTGGGATGGAAGTTGGCTGCGATGATGGGTTGGAAGTTGGGATGGAAGTTGGGCTGGAAGTTGGGTTGGAAGCTGGGTTGGAAGTTGGGTTGGAAGATGGGAGGGAAGTTGGGATGGAAGTTGGGTTGGACGTTGGGTTGGAAGTTGAGTTGAAAGTTGGGTTTGAAGTTGGGTCGGAACTAGGTTGGAACGAGGGTTGGAAGTTGGGTTGAAAGTTGGCTTGGTAGATGGGTTGGAAGTTGGGTTGGAACTTTGGTTCGAAATTGGGATGGAAGGTGGGATGGAAGTTGGCTGCGATGATGGGTTGGAAGTTGGGATGGAAGTTGGGCTGGAAGTTGGGTTGGAAGCTGGGTTGGAAGTTGGGTTGGAAGATGGGAGGGAAGTTGGGATGGAAGTTGGGTTGGACGTTGGGTTGGAAGTTGAGTTGAAAGTTGGGTTTGAAGTTGGGTCGGAACTAGGTTGGAACGAGGGTTGGAAGTTGGGTTGAAAGTTGGCTTGGTAGATGGGTTGGAAGTTGGGTTGGAACTTTGGTTCGAAATTGGGATGGAAGGTGGGATGGAAGTTGGCTGCGATGATGGGTTGGAAGTTGGGATGGAAGTTGGGCTGGAAGTTGGGTTGGAAGCTGGGTTGGAAGTTGGGTTGGAAGATGGGAGGGAAGTTGGGATGGAAGTTGGGTTGGACGTTGGGTTGGAAGTTGAGTTGAAAGTTGGGTTTGAAGTTGGGTCGGAACTAGGTTGGAACGAGGGTTGGAAGTTGGGTTGAAAGTTGGCTTGGTAGATGGGTTGGAAGTTGGGTTGGAACTTTGGTTCGAAATTGGGATGGAAGGTGGGATGGAAGTTGGCTGCGATGATGGGTTGGAAGTTGGGATGGAAGTTGGGCTGGAAGTTGGGTTGGAAGCTGGGTTGGAAGTTGGGTTGGAAGATGGGAGGGAAGTTGGGATGGAAGTTGGGTTGGACGTTGGGTTGGAAGTTGAGTTGAAAGTTGGGTTTGAAGTTGGGTCGGAACTAGGTTGGAACGAGGGTTGGAAGTTGGGTTGAAAGTTGGCTTGGTAGATGGGTTGGAAGTTGGGTTGGAACTTTGGTTCGAAATTGGGATGGAAGGTGGGATGGAAGTTGGCTGCGATGATGGGTTGGAAGTTGGGATGGAAGTTGGGCTGGAAGTTGGGTTGGAAGCTGGGTTGGAAGTTGGGTTGGAAGATGGGAGGGAAGTTGGGATGGAAGTTGGGTTGGACGTTGGGTTGGAAGTTGAGTTGAAAGTTGGGTTTGAAGTTGGGTCGGAACTAGGTTGGAACGAGGGTTGGAAGTTGGGTTGAAAGTTGGCTTGGTAGATGGGTTGGAAGTTGGGTTGGAACTTTGGTTCGAAATTGGGATGGAAGGTGGGATGGAAGTTGGCTGCGATGATGGGTTGGAAGTTGGGATGGAAGTTGGGCTGGAAGTTGGGTTGGAAGCTGGGTTGGAAGTTGGGTTGGAAGATGGGAGGGAAGTTGGGATGGAAGTTGGGTTGGACGTTGGGTTGGAAGTTGAGTTGAAAGTTGGGTTTGAAGTTGGGTCGGAACTAGGTTGGAACGAGGGTTGGAAGTTGGGTTGAAAGTTGGCTTGGTAGATGGGTTGGAAGTTGGGTTGGAACTTTGGTTCGAAATTGGGATGGAAGGTGGGATGGAAGTTGGCTGCGATGATGGGTTGGAAGTTGGGATGGAAGTTGGGCTGGAAGTTGGGTTGGAAGCTGGGTTGGAAGTTGGGTTGGAAGATGGGAGGGAAGTTGGGATGGAAGTTGGGTTGGACGTTGGGTTGGAAGTTGAGTTGAAAGTTGGGTTTGAAGTTGGGTCGGAACTAGGTTGGAACGAGGGTTGGAAGTTGGGTTGAAAGTTGGCTTGGTAGATGGGTTGGAAGTTGGGTTGGAACTTTGGTTCGAAATTGGGATGGAAGGTGGGATGGAAGTTGGCTGCGATGATGGGTTGGAAGTTGGGATGGAAGTTGGGCTGGAAGTTGGGTTGGAAGCTGGGTTGGAAGTTGGGTTGGAAGATGGGAGGGAAGTTGGGATGGAAGTTGGGTTGGACGTTGGGTTGGAAGTTGAGTTGAAAGTTGGGTTTGAAGTTGGGTCGGAACTAGGTTGGAACGAGGGTTGGAAGTTGGGTTGAAAGTTGGCTTGGTAGATGGGTTGGAAGTTGGGTTGGAACTTTGGTTCGAAATTGGGATGGAAGGTGGGATGGAAGTTGGCTGCGATGATGGGTTGGAAGTTGGGATGGAAGTTGGGCTGGAAGTTGGGTTGGAAGCTGGGTTGGAAGTTGGGTTGGAAGATGGGAGGGAAGTTGGGATGGAAGTTGGGTTGGACGTTGGGTTGGAAGTTGAGTTGAAAGTTGGGTTTGAAGTTGGGTCGGAACTAGGTTGGAACGAGGGTTGGAAGTTGGGTTGAAAGTTGGCTTGGTAGATGGGTTGGAAGTTGGGTTGGAACTTTGGTTCGAAATTGGGATGGAAGGTGGGATGGAAGTTGGCTGCGATGATGGGTTGGAAGTTGGGATGGAAGTTGGGCTGGAAGTTGGGTTGGAAGCTGGGTTGGAAGTTGGGTTGGAAGATGGGAGGGAAGTTGGGATGGAAGTTGGGTTGGACGTTGGGTTGGAAGTTGAGTTGAAAGTTGGGTTTGAAGTTGGGTCGGAACTAGGTTGGAACGAGGGTTGGAAGTTGGGTTGAAAGTTGGCTTGGTAGATGGGTTGGAAGTTGGGTTGGAACTTTGGTTCGAAATTGGGATGGAAGGTGGGATGGAAGTTGGCTGCGATGATGGGTTGGAAGTTGGGATGGAAGTTGGGCTGGAAGTTGGGTTGGAAGCTGGGTTGGAAGTTGGGTTGGAAGATGGGAGGGAAGTTGGGATGGAAGTTGGGTCGGAAGTTGGGTTGGAAGTTGAGTTGGACGTTGGGTTGGAAGTTGGGTTGGAAGTTGGGTTGGAAGTTGGATTGGAAGTTGGATTGGAAGTTGGGTAGAAAATTGGATTGGAAGTTGGGTTGAAAGTTGGGTTGGAAGCTGAATTGGATGCGAGGCTGGAAGTTGGGTGAGAGGTTGGGTTGGAAGTTGGCTTGGAAGTTGGTTTGCAAGCTGGGTTGGAATTTGGGTTGGAAGTTGGGATGGATGTTGGGTTGGAAGTTGGGATGGAAGTTAGGTTGGACGTTGGGTTGGAAGTTGGGTTGGATGCTAGGTTGGAAGTTGGATTAGTAAAAGGGTCGGACGTTTTGTTGGAAGTTGGGTTGGAAGTTGGGTTGGAAATTGGGTTGGAAGTTGTGTTGGAAGTTGGGTTGGAAGTTGGGACGGAAGTTGGGCTGTTAGTTGGGATGAATTTTAGGTTGGAAGTTGGGTTGGAGGTTTGGTTGGAAGTTGGGTTGGAAGATGGGTTGGAAGTTGGATTGGAAGTTGGGTTGAAAGTTGGGATGGAATCTGGGTTGGAAGTTGGGCTGGAAATTGGGTTGAAAGTTAGGTTTAAAGTTGGATTGGAAGCTGGGCAGAAAGTTGGGTTGGAACGTGGGTTGGAAGCTGGGTTTGAAGTTGGGCTGGAAGTTGGGTTGGAAGTTGGGTTGGACGTTGGGATGGAAGTTGGGTTGGAAGTTGTGCTTGAAGTTGGGATGAAAGTTGGGATGGAAGTTGGGTTAGAAGTTGTGTTGGAAGTTGGGTTGGAAGTTGGGTTGGAAGTTGGGTTGGAAGTTGGGATGGAAGCTGGGATGGAAGTTGGGTAGGAAGTTAGAATGGAAGTTGGGTTGGATGATGGGAGGGAAGTTGGGATGGAAGTTGGGTTTGAAGTTGGGATCGAAGTTGGGATGGAAGTTGGGTTGGAATTTGGGTTGGGAGTTGGGTTGGAAGTTGGATTGGAATTTTCGTTGACCGTTTGGTTGGCTTTTGAATAGAATGTTGGGTTCAGAGTTGGGTCGGAAGTGGGGTTGCAAGTTGGGTTGGAAGTTGGGTTGGATGTTGGTTTGAGAGTTGGGCTGGAAGTTGGGTTGGAGGTTGGGATGGAGGTGGGATGGAAGTTGGGTTGGAGGTTGTGTTGGAAGTTGGTTTGGCAGTTGGGTTGGATGTTGGGTTGGAAACTGGATTGGAAGTTGGGATGGAAGTTGGGATTGAGGTTGAGATGGAAGTTAGGTTTGAAGCTGGGTTGGAAGTTGGGTTGGAAGTTTGGTTAAACGTTGGGTTGGAAGATGGGTTGGAAGTTGGGTTGGAAGTTGGGATGGAAGTTGGGATGGTAGTTGTATTCGAAGTTGGGATGGAAGTTGGCATGTACTTTGGGTTGGAAGTTGGGTTGGACGTTAAGATGGAAGTTGGATTGAAAGTTGGGTTCGACGTTGGGTTGGAAGTCGACTTGGAAGTTCGAGTGAAAGTTGGGTTTGAAGTTGGGTTGAATGTTGGGTTGGAAGTTGTGTAGGAAGTTGGGCTGGAACTTGGGTTGGAAGATGGGTTGGAAGTTGGGTTTAAACTTGGGTTGGAAGCTGGGTTGGAAATTGGGTTGGAACGTGCGTTGGAAGTTGGTTTGGAAGTTGGGTTGGATGTTGGGTTGGAAGCTGGGATGGAAGTTGGGATGGAAGTTGGGATGGAAGTTGGGTTGGAAGTTGGGTTGGAAGTTTGGTTGGAAGTTGGGTTGCAAGTTGGGTTGGAAAGTGGGTTGGAAGTTTGGTTGAAAGTTGGGTTGCAAGCTGTGGTAGAAACCGGGTTGGAAGTTGGGTTGAAAGAAAGGTTGGTAGTTGGGTTGGAAGTTGGGTTGGAAGTTGGGTTGGAAGTTGGGTTAAGAGTTGGGTTTGAAGATGGGTTGGAAGTTGGGTTGAATGTTGGGATGGAAGTTGGGATGGAAATTGGGTTTGAAGTTGGGATGGAAGTTCGGATGGAATGTGGGTTAGAAGTTGTGTTGGAAGTTGGGTTGGACGTTGGGCTAGACGTTGTGCAGGAGGTTGGGTTGGAAGTTGAATTGGAAGTTGGATCGAAGGTTGGGTTGGAAGTTGTGTAGAAAGTTTGGTTGGAAGTTTGGTTGGAAGTTGGGTTGGAACTTGGGTTGGAAGTTGGGATGGTAGTTGGGATGGAACTTGGGTTGGAAGTTGGGTTGGAAATTGGGATGGAAGCTGGGTCGGAAGTTGGGTTGGAAGCTGGTTTGGAAGTTGGGTTGGAAGTTTGGTTGGAAGTTGGGTTGGAATTTGGGTTGGATGATGGGAGGGAAGTTGGGTTGGATGATGGGAGGGAAGTTAGGATGGAAGTTTGGTTTGAAGTTGGGATGGAACTTGGGATGGAAGTTGGCTTGGAAGTTGGGTTGGAAGTTTGGTTGGAATTAGGGTTGACCGTTGGGTTGGAATTTGAGTTGAAAGTTGGGCTCAAGGTTGGGTGGGAAGTTGGGTTGGAAGTTGGGTTGGAAGTTGGGTTGGAAGTTGGGTTGGAAGTTGGGTTGGATGATGGGAGGGAAGTTGGGATGGAACTTGGGTTTGAATTTGGGATGGAAGTTGGGATGGAAGTTGGGTTGGAAGTTGGGTTGGAAGTTTGGTTGGAATTAGGGTTGACCGTTGGGCTGGAATTTGAGTTGAAAGTTGGGCTCAAGGTTGGGTGGGAAGTTGGGTTGGAAGTTGGGTTGGAAGTTGGGTTGGAAATTGGGTTGGAAGTTGGGTTGTATGTTGGGTTGGAAGTTTGGTTGGAAGTTGGGTTGGAAGTTGGGATGGAGGTGGGATGGAAGTTTGGTTGGAAGCTGTGTTGGAAGTTGGGTCGGAAGTTGGGTTGGAAGTAGGGCTGGAAGTTCGGTTTAAAACTGGGTTGGAAGCTGGGTTGGATGCAGGGTTGGAAGTTGGGTTGGAGGTTGTGTTGGAAGTTGTGTTGGAAGTTGGGTTGGAAGTTCGGTTAGAAGTTGGGTTGGAAGTTGGGATGGAAGTTGGGATTCAGGTTGGGATGGAAGTTAGGTTGGAAGTTGGGTTGGAAGTTGGGTTGGAAGTTGGGTTGAAAGTTGGATTAGAAAATGGGTTGGACATTGGGTTGGAAGTTGGGTTGGAAATTGGGTTTGAAGTTGGGTTGGAAGTTGGATTGGAAATTGGGATGGAAGTTGGCTTGGAATTCGGGTTGGAAGTTTGGTTGGAAGTTGGGTTGGAAGTTGGATTGGAAAGTGGGTTGAAAGTTGGGTTGGAAGCTGGGTTGGAAGTGGGGTTGGAATGTGGGTTGGAAGTTGAGTTGGAAGTTGGGTTGGAAGTTTGGTTGGAAGTTGGGTTGGAAGTTGGATTGGAAAGTGGGTTGAAAGTTGGGTTGGAAGCTGGGTTGGAAGTGGGGTTGGAATGTGGGTTGGAAGTTGAGTTGGAAGTTGGATTGGAAGTTGTATTGGAAATTGGGATGGAAGTTGGGATGGAAGTTGGCTTGGAAGATGGGTTGGAAGTTGGGATGGAAGATGGGTTGGAAGTTGGGTTGGAAGTTGGGTTTGAAGTTGGGTTGGAAGTTGGGTTGGAAGTTGGGTTGGAAGTTGTATTGGAAATTGGGATGGAAGTTGGGATGGAAGTTGGCTTGGAAGATGGGTTGGAAGTTGGGATGGAAGATGGGTTGGAAGTTGGGTTGGAAGTTGGGTTTGAAGTTGGGTTGGAAGTTGGGCTGGAAGTTGGGTTGAAATTTGGGTTAGAAGCTGGGTTAGAAGCAGGGTCCGAAGTTGGGTTGGAAGTTGGGTTGGAAGTTGGGTTGGAAGTTGGGTTGGAATTTGGGTTGGAAGTTGGGCTGGAAATTGGGTTGGAAGTTGGGCTTGAAGTTGGGTTGGATGATGGGAGGGAAGTTGGGATGGAAGTTGGGTTTGAAGTTGGGATGGAAGTTGGATGGATGTTGGGTTGGAAGTTTAGTTGGAAGTTGGGTTGCAATTTGGGTTGGAAGTTTGGTTGACTGCTGGGTTGGAATTGAGTTGGAAGTTGGGTTCAAAGTCTGGTTGGAAGTTGGGTTGGAAGTTGGGTTGGAAATAGGGTTGGAGGTTAGGTTGGAAGTTGGGTTGGATGTTGTGTTGGAAGTTGGATTGGAAGTTGGGTTGGAAGTTGGGATGGAGGTGGGATGGAAGTTGGGTTGGAAGTTGGGTTGGAAGTTGAGTTGGAAGTTGGATTGGAAGTTGGATAGAATGTTGGTTTGGAAGTTGGGTTGAAAGCTGGGTTGGAAGCTGGGTTGGATGCTGGGTTGGAAGTGGGGTTGGAGGTTGGGTAGGAAGTTGGCTTGGAAGTTGGGTTGCAAGCTGGGTTGAAATTTGGGTTGGAAGTTGGGTTTGATGTTGGGATGGAGGTTGGGATGGAAGTTAGGTTGGAAATTGGGTTGCAAGTTGGGTTGGATGTTAGGCTGGAAGTTGGATTAGAAAATGGGTCGGACGTTGCGTTGGCAGTTGGGTTGGAAATTAGGTTAGTAGTTGTGTTGGAAGTTGGGTTGGAAGTTGGGAATGAAAGTTGGGCTTGAAGTTGGGATGGAATTTAGGTTGGAAGTTGGGATGGGACTTGGGTTGGAAGTTAAGTTGGAAGTTGGGCTGGAAGTTGGATTGACAGTTGGATTGGAAGCTGGGTTGGATGTTGGGTTGGATAGTGGGTTGGAAGCTGGGTTTGAAGTTAGGTTGGAAGTTGGGTTGGAAGCTGGGCCGGATGTTGGGATGGAAGCAGTGTTGGAAGTTGGGCTTGAAGTTGGGATGGAAGCTGGGATGGAAGTTGGGTTAGAAGTTGTGTTGGAAGTTGGGTTGGAAGGTGATTTAGAAGCTGGGTTGGACGTTGGGTTGGAAGTTGAATTGGAAGTTGGGTTGAAAGTTGGGTTGGAAGCTGGGTAGGAAGTTGGGCTAGAAGTTGGGTTGGAAGTTGTCTGGAAGTTGGGTTGGAAGTTGGATTGGAAGTTGGGATGGAAGGTGGGATGGAAGTTGGGCTGGAAGTTGGGTTGGAAGTTCGGTTGAATGATGGGAGGGAAGTTGGGATGGAAGTTGGGTTTGAAGTTGGGATGGAAGTTGGGATGAAAGTTGGGTTGGAAGTTGGGTTGGGAGTTGGGTTGGAAGTAGGGTTGGAATTTGGGTTGACCGTTGGATTGGAATTTGAGTTGAAAGTCGGGTTCAGAGTTAGGTTGGAAGTTGGGTTGGAAGTTGGGTTGGATGTTGGGTTGGAAGTTGGGTTGGTAGTTAACATTGACAACTCATAACACGAGTAAAAAATGGTCAGAGGGGGAGACAATGCATAGGGAACCCTATGTAGCAACTAGAAAGGACAAAGAACTTCAATAAGTATTGGCACAGTGTGGCTACTACGCACAACGAACAACAAAACTAGGCATATGTCACTGACCATCACCAAAGAAATTCAATATGGGTGGTCAACGTACACAACCCATAACACGAGTCACAAATGGTCAGAGGGGGGAACAATGGTTTTGGAATATTAGTTTTCAACTAGCAAGTACAACGACCTTCAATAAGTATTAGCATGGTGTGGCTACCATGCACAATGACCGACCAACGTAGGCATATGTACTGTCTTTAACCAAATAAATCCTCTATGTGTGGTCAACGTTGACAGCTCATAACACGAGTCACAAATAGTCAAAGGGAGGAACGATGGGTTGGGAACACCAGGTATCAACTAGCAAGCACAAGGACCTTTAACAAGCAGTGACAAGGTGTGGCTACCATGTACAATGACCAACCAAAGTAGGCATATGTCACTGACCATGACCAAACAATGTCACTATGTGCGGTCAAGTTTGACACCTCATAACACGAGTCTCAAATAGTCAGAGGGGGGAACAATGGTTTGTGAATACTAGTTATTGACTAGCACATACAAAGACCTTAAATATGCAGTGGCACAGTGTGGCTACCATGCACAGTGACCTACCAAAGTATGCATGTATCACTGACCATGACCAAAGAGTTTCACTTCATGTGGTCCACTCTGACACAACAAGAGCCACAGATAGTCAGAGGGGGTAACAATGGTTCGGGAATACTAGCTATCAACTAGAAAGCATAAAGACCTTCAATACGTAGTGACACGGCATGACAACTACGTACAGTGACAAACCAAAGTAGGCATATGCCACTAACAATGACCAAAAGAATATCACGATGTGTGGTCAACGTTAGAAACTCATAACAAGAGTCACAAATGGTCAGAGGGGGAAACAATGGGTTGGGAACAATAGTTATCAACTAGCAAGTACAAGGACATTCAACAAGTAGTAGCACAGTGTGACTAGTGTGCACAGTGACCTACCTAAGGATGCATACGTTATTGACTATGACCAAAGAAGTCCACTATGTGTGGTCAACATTGACAACTCATAACACAAGTCACAAATGGTCAGAGGGAGAGACAATGATTTGGGAACCCTATGTAGCGACTAGAAAGGACAAAGAACCTCAATAAGTAGTGGCACGGTGTGGCTATTATGCATACCAAACAACCAGACTAGGCATATGTCACTGACCATGACCAAAGAATTTCACTATGGGTGGTCAACATTCACAGCCCAAAGCACGAGTCACAAATGGTTAGAGGGGGGAAACAATGGTTTCAAAATATTACTTTTCAACTAGCAATGACAACGGCCTTCAATAATTAGTAGAATGGTGTGGCTACCATGCAGAATGACCGACCAAAGTGGGCATGTGTACTGCCTTTGACCAAAGAAATCCCCTGTGCGTGGTCAAAGTTGACAACTCATAATATGTGTCACAAACGGTCAGAGGAGGGAACGATGGTTTGGAAACACCAGGTATCAACTAGCAAGCACAAGGACCTTCAACAAGTAGTGGCATGGTGTAGCTACCATGTACAATGACCAGCCAAAGTAGGCATATGTCACTGACCATGTCCAAAGAATGTCACTAAGTGTGGTCAACTTTGACAACTCATAGCACAAGTCACAAATGGTCAGAGGGGGAAACAATGATTTGGGAATACTAGTTATCGACTAACAAGCAGAACTTTAGTCAATATGTAGTAGAACGGTGTGGCTACCATGCACAGTGACCAACCAACGTATGCATATGTCACTAACCATGACAAGAGAATTTCACTTCATGTGGTCAATGTTGACAACTCACAATAAGAGTCACACATAGTCAAAGGGGGTAACAGTGGTTTGGGAAACCTAGCTATCAGCTAGAAAGCACAAAGACCTTCAACATGTAGTGACACAGCGTGACAAACATGTACACTGACAAAGAAAAGTAGGCATTTGCCACTAACCATGACCAAAAGAATTTCACAGCATTTGGTCAACGTTGAAAACTCATAATACGAGTCACAAATGGTTAGAGGGGGAAATGATGGGTTGGGAACGCTAGTTGTCAACCAGAAAGTACAAAGACCTTCAACAAGTAGTGGCACGGTGTGGCTCGCGTGCACAGTGACCAACCAAAGGATGCATACTTCACTGAATATGACCAAAGAAGTCCACTATATGTGGTCAACATTGACAACTCATCACACGAGTCACAAATGGTCAGAGGGAAAGACAATGGATTGGGAACCCTATGCAGCGACTATAAAGGACAAAGAACTTTAAGAAGTAGTGGCACGGTGTGGCTACTATGAACACCAAACAACCAAACTAGGCATATGTTACTGACTATGACCAAAGAATTTCAATATGGGTGGTCAACATTCACAGCCCAAAGCACGAGTAACAAATGGTTACAGGAGAAAAAAAATGGTTTTGAAATACTAGTTTTCAACTAGGAAGGACAACGGCCTTCAACAATTAGTAGCACGGTGTGGCTACCATGCACAATGACCAACCCCAGGAGGCATATGTACTGCCTTCGACCAAAGAAATATGCTGTGCGTAGTCAACATTGACAACTCATAATACGAGTCACAAATGGTCAAAGGGGGAAACGATGGTTTGGGAACGCCAGGTATCAACTAGCAAGCACAAGGACCTTCAATAAGTAGTGACACGGTGTGCCTACCATGTACAATGACCAATCAAAGTAGGCATAAGTCACTGACCATGACCAAAGAATGTCACTGAGTGTGGTCAACTTTGACAACTCATAACACGAGTCACAAATGGTCAGAGGGGGTAAGACTGGTTTGGGAATACTAGTTTTCGACTAGCAAGTATAAATACTGTCAACATGTAGTGGAACAGTGTGGATACCATGCAAAGTGACCAACCAACGTATGCATATGTCACTGACCATGACCAAAGAATTTCACTTCATGTGGTTAACGTTGACAAATCACAATAAGAGTCACACAGAGTCAAAGGGGGTAACAGTGGTTTGGGAAAACTAGCTATCAGCTAGAAAGCACAAAGACATTCAATACGTAGTGACACGGCGTGACAAACATGTACAATGACAAACAAAAGTAGGCATTTGCCACTAACCAAGACCAAAAGAATTTCACAGTATTTGGTCAACGTTGAAAACTCATAACACGAGTCACAAGTGGTTAGAGGGGGAAATGATGGGTTGGGAACACTAGTTATCAACCAGCAAGTACAAAGACCTTCATAAAGTAGTGGGATGGTGTGGCTAGCATGCACAGTGACAAACCAAAGGATGTATACGTCACTGAGTGTAACCAAAGAAGTCCACTATGTGTGGTCAACATTGACAATTCATAACACGAGTCGCAAATGGTCAGCGGGAAAGACAATGTATTGGGAACCATATGTAGCGACTATAAAGGACAAAGAACTTCAATACGTGGTGGCACGGTGTGGCTACTATGCATACCGAACAACCAAACCAGGCATATGTCAATGACCATGACCACAGAAGTTCAGTATGGGTGTTCAACGTTCACAACCCATAACACGAGTCACAAATGGTCACAGGGGGAAACAATGATTTTGGAGTGAAAGTTTTCAACTAGCAAGGACAACGACCTTTAAAAATTAGTAGCACGGTGTGGCTACCATGCACAATGACCGACCAAATTAAGCATATGTACTGCCTTTTAACCAAAGAATTCTGCAATGCGTGGTCAACGTTGACAACTCATAATACGAGTCACAAATGGTCAGAGGGGGGGACGATGGTTTGGGAACGCTAGGTATAAACTAGCAAGCACAAGGACCTTCAACAAGTAGTGGCACGGTGTGGCTACCATGTACAATGACCAGCCAAAGTAGGCATATGTCACTGACCATGACCAAAGAATGTCACAGAGTGTGGTCAAAATTGACAACTCATAACACGAGTCACAAATGGTTAGAGGGGGAAACAATGGTTTGTGAATACTAGTTATCAAGTAGCAAGTACAAAGACCGTCAGTATGTAGTGGCATAGCGAGGCTGCCATGCACAGTGACCAACCAACGTATGCATATGTCACTAACAATGACCAACAAATTTCACTTCATGTGGTCAATGTTGACAACTCACAACAAGAGTCACACATAGTCAAATGGGTTAACAGTGGTTTGGTAACAGTAGTTATCAACTAAAAAGCACAAAGACTTTCAATACAAAGTGGCACGGCGTGACAACCATGTACATTGATAAACCAAAGTAGGCATATACCGCTAACCACGACCAAACGAATTTCACAGTGTTTGGTCAACGTTGAAAACTCATAACACGAGTCACAAATGGTCCGAGGGGAAAACGATGGGTTGGGAACACTAGTTATCAACTAGCAAGTACAAAGAGCTTCAACAAGTACAGGCACAGTGTGGCTAGCTTGCACAGTGACCAATCAAAGGATGCATACGTCATTGACTATGACCAAAGAAGTCCATTGTGTGTGGTCAATATTGACATCTCATGACACGAGTTACAAATGGTCAGATGAAGAGACAATGGACTGGGAACCCTATGTAGCGACTATAAACGACAAAGAACGTCAATAAGTAATGGCATGGTGTGGCTACTATGCACACTAAACAACCAAACTATGCATACATCACTGACCATGACCAAGGATTTTAGTATTGTTGGTCAACGTTCACATCCCATAACACAAGTCACAGATGGTCAGAGGGGGAAACAATGGGGTAGGAACACTAGTTATCAACTAGCAAGTACAAAGACCTTAAACAAGTAGTGGCATGGTGTGGCTAGCCTGCAGAGTGACCAACCAAAGGATGCATACTTCACTGACTATGACCAAAGAAGTCCACTATATGTGGTCAACATTGACATCTCATAACACGAGTCACAAATGGTCAGAGGGAGAGACAATAGATTGGGAACCCTATGTAGTGACTTTAAAGGACAAAGAACTTCAACAAGTAGTGGCACGGTGTGGCTACTATGCACACAAAACAACCAAACTAGGCATGTCACTGACCATGACCGAATAATTTCAATATGGGTGGTTGACATTCACAACCCATAACACGAGTCACAAATGGTCAGAAGGGGGAAACAATGGTTTTGGAATAGTAGTTTTCAAGTAGCAAGCACAACGACCTTCAATAAGCAGTAGCACGGTGTGGCGACCATGCACAATGACTGACCAAAGTAGGCACATTTACTGCCTTTGACCAAAGAAATCCGCCTTTTCTGGTCAACGTTGACAACTCATAAAACGAGTCACAAATGGTCAGAGGGGGATATGATGGTTTGGGAACACAGGATATCAATTAGCAAGTACAAGGACCTTCAACAAGTAGTGGCACGGTGTGGCTACCATGTACAATGACCAACCAAAGCATCCATATGTCACTGACAATGACCAAAGAATGTCTCTATGTGTGGTCAACATTGACAACTCATAACACTAGTCACAAATGGTCTGAGGGGGAAACAATGGTTTGTGGATACTAGTTTTTGGCTAGAGAGTGCAAAGACCGTCAATATGTAGTAGCACGATGTGGCTACAATCCACACTGACCAACCAATGTAAGCACATGTCACTGACCATGACCAAAGAATTTCACTTCATGTGGTCAACGTTGACAACTCACAATACGAGTCACACATAGTCAAAGGGGGTAACAGTGGTTTGGGAACACTAGCTATCAACTAGAAAGCACAACGACATTCAATACGTAGTGACATGGCGTGATAACCATGTACAGTGACAAACCAATGTAGGCGTATGCCACTAACCATGACCAAACGAATTTCACAGTATTTGGTCAACGTTGAAAACTCATAGCACGAGTCACAAATGGTTAGAGGGGGAAACAATGGATTGGGAACACTAGTTATCAACCAGCAAGTACAAAAACCTTCAACAAGTAGTGGCACGGTGTGGCTAGCGTGCACAGTGACCAACCAAAGGATGCATACGTCACTGACTATGACCAAAGAAGTCCACTATGTGTGGTGAACATTGACAATTCATAACACGAGTCACACATGTTCAGAGTGAAAGACAATGGATTAGGAACCCTATGTAGCGACTATAAAGGACAAAGAACTTCAATACGTGGTGGCACTGTGTGACTACTATGCACACCGAACAACCAAACTAGGCATATGTCACTGACCATTAGCAAAGAATTTCAGTATGGGTGTTCAACGTTCACAACCCATAGCACGAGTCACAAATGGTCAGATGGGGAAACAATGGTTTCCAAAACCGAATTTTCAACTAGCAAGGTCAACGACCTTCAATAATTAGTAGCACCGTGTGGCTACCATGCACAATGACCGTCCAAATTAGACATATGTACTGCCTATGGCCAAAGAAGTCTGTTGTGCGTGGTCAACGTTGACAACTCATAATACGAGTCACAAATGGTCAAAGGGGAGAACGATGGTTTGGGAACACCGAGTTTCAACTAGCAAGATCAATGACCTTCAATACGTAGTGGCACGATGTGGCTACCATGTGCTATGACCAACCAAAGTAGGCATATGTCACTCACCATGACCAAAGAATGTCACTCTGTGTGGTCAACTTTGACAACTCATAACACGAGTCACAAATGGTCAGAGGGGGAAACAATGGTTGGTGAATGCTAGTTATTGAGTAGGAAGTACAAAGACCATCAATATGTAGTGGCACAGTGTGGGTACCATGCACAGTGACCAACCAACGTATGCATATGTCACTAACAATGACCAACAAATTTCACTATATGTGGTTAATGTTGACAACTCACAACAAGAGTCACACATATTCAAATGGGTTAAGAGTGGGTTGGTAACAGTAGTTATCAACTAAAAAGCACAAAGACATTCAATACACAGTGACACGGCGTGACAACCATGTACATTGACAAACCAAAGTAGGCATATGCCATTAACCATGACCGAATAAATTTCACATTGTTTGGTCAACGTTGAAAACTCATAACACGAGTCACAGGTGGTCAGAGGGGGAAACGATGGGTTGGGAACATTAGTTCTCGACTGGCAAGTACAAAGAGATTCAACAAGTAGTGGCACGGTGTGGCTAGCGTGCACAGTGACCAACCAAAGGATGCATACGCCACTGACTATGACCAAAGAAGTCCACTATGTATGGTCAACTTTGACATCTCATGACACGAGTCACAAATGGTCAGAGGGAGAGACAATGGATTGGGAACCCTATGTAGCGACAATAAAGGACAAAGTACTTCAATAAGAAATGGCACGGTGTGGCTTCTATGCACACCAAACAATCAAACTATGCATATGTCACTGACCATGACCAAAGATTTCCGTATGGTTGGTCAACGTTCACATCCCATAACACGAGTCACAAATGGTCAGAGAGGGGAAACAATGGTTTTGGAATATTAGTTTTCAATTAACAAGCACAACGACCTTCAATAAGTAGTAGCACGGTGTGGCTACCGTGCACAATGACTGACCAAAGTATGCATATGTACTGCCTTTGACCAAAGAAATCCGTTGTGTGTGGTCAACGTTGAAAACTCATAACACGAGTCACAAATGGTCAAAGGGGGGAACGATGGGTTGGGAACACTAGTTATCAACTAGCAAGTACAAAGACCTTCAACAAGTAGTGGCACGGTGTGGCTAGCGTGCACAGTGACCAACCAAAGGATGCATAATTCACTGACTATGACCAAAGAAGTCCACTATATGTGGTCAACATTGACATCTCATAACACGAGTCCCAAATGGTCAGAGGGAGAGACCATCGATTGGGAACCCTATGTATCGACTATAAAGTACAAAGAACTTCAATAAGTAGTGGCACGGTGTGGCTACTATGCACACAAAACAACCAAACGAGGCATATGTCACTGACCATGACCGGATAATTTCAACATGGGTGCTCAACGTTTACAACCCATAACATGAATCACAAATGGTCAGAAGGGGGAAACAGTGGTTTCAGAATATTAGTTATCAAGTAGCAAGCACAACGACCTTCAATAAGTAGTATCACGGTGTGGCTACCATGCACAATGACTGACCAAAGTAGGCATGTGTACTGCCTTTGACCAAAGAAATCCGCCTTTTGTGGTCAACGTTGACAACTCATAATACGAGTCACAAATGGTGAGAGGGGGGGGGGGGGGACGATGGTTTGGGAACACCAGGTATCAACTAGCAAGCACAAGGATCTTCAACAGGTAGTGGCACGGTGTGGCTACCATGACTAAAGAATGTCTGTATGTGTGGTCAACTTTGACAATTCATAACACGAGTCACAGATGGTCCGAGGGGGAAACAATGGGTTGTGGATACTAGTTATTGACTAGAAAGTGCAAAGACCGTCAATATGTTGTGGCACGGTGTGGCTACCATGCACACTGACCAACCAATGTATGCACATGTCACTGACCATGACCAAAGAATTTCACTTCATGTGGTCAGCGTTGACAACTCACAATACGAGTCACACATAGTCAAAGGGGGTAACAGTGGGTTGGGAACACTAGCTATCAACTAGAAAGCACAGAGACGTTCAATACGTAGTGACACGACGTGATAACCATGTACAATGACAAACCAATGTAGGCATATGCGAGTAACCATGACCAAACAAATTTCACAGTATTTGGTCAACGTTGAAAACTCATAACACAAGTCCCAAATAGTCAGAGGGGGAATCTATGGGTTGGGAACACTAGTTATCAACCAAAAAGTACAAAGACATTCAATAAGTAGTGGCACGGTGTGGCTAGCGTGCACGGTGACCAACCAAAGGATGCATACGGCACTGACAATGACCAAAGAAGTCCACTATGTGTGGTCAACGTGGACAATTCATAACACGAGTCATAAATGGTCCGGGGGAAAGACAATGGATTGGGAACCCTATGTAGCGACTTTAAAGGACAAAGAACTTCAACACGTGGTGGCAGTGTGTGGCTACTATGCACACCGAAACACCAAACTAGACATATGTCACTGACCATGACCAAAGAATTTCAGTATGGGTGTTCAGCGTTCACAACCCATAACACGAGTCACAACTGGTCAAAGGGGGAAACAATGGTTTCGAAAAAATAGTCTTCAACTAGCAAGGACAACGACCTTCAATAAGTACTAGCACGGTATGGCTACCATGCACGAAGACCGACCAAATTAGGCATATGTACTGCCTTTTGACCAAAGAAATCCGTTGTGCGTGGTTAACGTTGACAACTCATAATACAAGTCACAAATGGTCAGAGGGGGGGACGATGGTTTGGGAACACCAAGTATCAACTATCAAGCACAAGGACCTTCAATAAGTAGTGACACGATGTGGTTGCCATGTACAATGACCAACCAAAGTAGGCATATGTCACTAACCATGACCAAAGAATGTCACTCTTTGTGGTCAACTTTGACAACCCATAACACGAGTCATCAATGGTCAGAGCGGGAAACAATGGTTTGTGAATACTTGTTATCAACTAGCAAGTACAAAAACCCTCAATATGCAGTGGCACAATGTGGTCACCATGCACAGTGACCAACCAACGTATGCATATGTCACTAACAACGACTAGAAAAGTTCACCTCATGTGGTCTGTGTTGACAGCTCACAACAAGAGTCACACGTACTCAAAGGGGTTAACAGTGGTTTGCTAACAGTAGTGATCAACTAGAAAGCACAAAGACCTTCAAGACGTAGTGACACGGCGTGACAACCATGTACATTGATAAACCAAAGTAGGCATATGCCACTAACCATGACCAAACAAATTTCACAATGTTTGGTCAACATTGAACACTCATAACACAAGTCACAAATTGTCAGAGGTAGAGACAATGGATTGGGAACCCTATGTAGCGACTACAAAGGACAAAGAACTTCAAAACGCAATGGCACGGTGTGGCTACTATGCACACCAAACAACCAAACTAGGCTAACATCACTGACCATGACCAAAGATTACAGTATGGGTGGTCAACGCTCACATCCCATAACACGAGTCACAAACGGTCAGAATGGGGGAAACAATGGTTTTGGAATACGAGTTTTCAACTAGCAAGCGCAACGACCTTCAATAAGTAGTAGCACGGTTTGGCTACCATGCACAATGACTGACCAAAGTAAGCATATGTGCTGCCTTTGACTAAAGAAATCCGTTGTGTGTGGTCAACGTTGAAAACTCATAATACGAGTCACAAATGGTTTGAGGGGGGAAGGATGGTTTAGGAAGACCAGGTATCAACTAGCAAGCACGAGGACCTTCACTAAATAGTGGCATAGTGTGGCTACCATGTACAATGACCAACCAGAGTAGGCTTGTCACTGACCACGACCAAAGAATGTCACTATGTGTGGTCATCTTTGACAACTCACAACAGGAGTCACAAATGGTCAGAGGGGGAAACAATGGTTTGTTAATACTAGTTATGGAATATCAAGTACAAAGACCTTCAATATGTGGTGGCACAGTGTGGCTACCATGCCCAGTGACCAACCAAAGTATGCATATGTTATTGATCATGACCAAAGAATTTCACTTCATGTGGTCAACGTTGACAACTCACAACAAGAGTCACAAATAGTCAAAGTGGGTAACAATGGTTTGGGAACACTAGCTTTCAACTAGAAAGCACAAAAATATTCAATAGGTAGTGACAAGTCGTGGCAACCATGTACAATGACAAACCAAAAAAGGCATATGCCACTAACCATGACCAAACGAGTATTACAATGTGTGGTCAATGTTGAAAACTCATAGCACGAGTCACAAATCATCAGAGGGACAAAAAATGGGTTGGGAACACTAGGTGCAACTAGCAAGTAGAAGGACATTCAACAAGTAGTGGCACGATGTGGCTAGCATACACAGTGACCAACCAAAGGATGCATACGTCACTGACTACGATCAAGGAAGTCCGCTATGTGTGGTTAACATTGACAACTCATAACACGAGTCACAAGTGGTCAAAGGGATAGACAATGGTTTGGGAACCTTATGCATCGGCTAGAAAGGACAAACAACTTCAATACGTGGTGGCACCGTGTGGCTACTTTGCACACCGAACAACCAAACTAAGCATATGTCACTGACCATGACCAAATTGTTTCAGTATGGGTGTTCAGATTTCACAACCCATAAAACGAGTTACAAATGGTCACAGGGGGAAACAGTGGTTTCGAAAAATTAGTCTTCAACTAGAAAGGACAACAACCTTCCATAATTAGTAGCACAGTGTGCCTACCATGCACAGTGACCGACCAAAGTAGGCATATGTTCTGCCTTTGACCAAAAAAATCCGCTTTGTGTGGTCAACGTTGACAACTCACAATAGTAGTCATAAATGGTCAGAGGGGGTAACGATGGGTTGGGAACACCAGGTATCAACTAGCAAGCATAAGGACCTTCAATAAGTAGTGGCATGGTGTGGCTACCATGTACAATGAACAACCAAAGTAGGCATATGTCACTGATCACGACCAAAGAATGTCAGTATGTGTGGTCAACCTTGACAATGCATAACACGCATCACAAATGGTCAATGGGGGAAACAATGGTCTGTGAATACTAGTTATCGACTAGCAAGTACAAAGACCTTCAATATGTTGTGGCACAACGTGGCTACCATGCACAGTGACCAACCAAAGTATGCATATGTCACTGACCATGACCAACGAATTCCACTTCATGTGGTCAACGTTGACAACTTACAACAAGAGTCAGAGATAGTCCAAGAGGGTAACAATGGTTTGAGAACACTAGCTATCAACTAGAAAGCACAAATGTCTTCAATACGTGGTGAGACGGCGTGGCAACCATGTACAGTGACAAACCAAAGTAGGCATATTCCACTAGCCATGACAAAACGATTTTCACAGTGTGTGGACAACGTTGAAAACTCGTAACACGAGTCACAATTGGTTAGAGGGGGAAACAATGGGTTGGGAACACAAGTTATCAACTAGTAAGTACAAATACCTTCAACAAGTATTGGCACGGTGTGGCTAGCGTGCACAGTAACCAATCAAGGGATGCAAACATCACTGACTATGACCAAAGAAGTCAACTATGTGTGGTCAACATTGACAACTCATAATACGAGTCACAAATGGTCACAGAGAGAGAATAATTTGGGAATCCTAGGTATTGACTAGAAAGGACAAAGAACTTCAATAAGTAGTGGCACGGTATGGCTACTATGCACACCGAACAATCACACTAGGCATATATCATTGACCATGACCAAAGAATTTCAAGATGGGAATGATGTTTTGGTAACACCAGGTATAGAATAGCAAGCAGAAGGACCTTCAATGGGTAGTGGGACGGTGTGGCTATAACATACCATGACCAACCAAAGTAGGAATACGTCACTGACCATGACCAAAGAATGTCACTATGTGTGGTCAATTTTGACAACTCATAACACAAGTCACAAATGGTCAGAGGGGAAAACACTGGTTTGTGAATACTAGTTATCGACTTGCAAATACAAAAACCTTCAATATGTAGTGGCACAGTGTGGCTACCATGCATAGTGACCAACCAATATATGCATATGTCACTGACCATGACCAAAGAATTTCACTTCATGTGGTCAATGTTGACAACTCACAACAAGAGTCACAGATAGTCAAAGGGGATAACAATGTTTTGGGATCACTAGCTATCAAATCGATTTCACTGTGTGTGGTCAACATAAAAAACTCATAACACGAGTCACAAATGGTCAGACGGGGAAACATGGGATTAGGAATACTAGTTATCAACTAGCAAGTACAAAGACCCTCAACAAGTAGTGGCACGGTGTGGCTAGCCTGCACAGTGACCAAAGAAATGATGCATATGTCACTGACTATGACCAAAGATGTCCACTATGTGTGGTCAACATTGACAACTCATAACATGAGTCAGAAGTGGTCAGAGGGAGAGACAATGGATTGGGAACCCTATGTAGCGGCTAGAACAGACAAAGAACTTCAATAAATACTGGCACGGTGTGGCTACTATGCACACTGAACAACCACACTAGGCATATGTCACTGCCCATGACCAAATAAGTTCAATATGGGTGGTCAACGTTCACAACCCATAACACGAGTCACAAATGGTCAGAGGGAGAAACAATGATTTCGGAATATTAGTTTTCAACTAGCAAGTACAACGGCCTTCAATAAGTAGAAGCACGGTGTGGTTATCATGCATAATGATCGACCAAAGTAGGCATATGTACTGCCTTTCAGCAAAGAAATCCGCTCTGTGTGGTCAACGTTGACAACTCATAACACAAGTCACAAATAGTCAGAGGGGGGAACGATGGTTTGGGAACACCAAGTATCAACTAGCAAGCAAAAGGACATTCAATAAGTAGTAGCACGGTGTGGCTACCATGTATAATGACCAGCCAAAGTAGGCATATTTCAGTGACCATTACCAAGAGTGTCACTATGTGTGGTCAACTTTGACAACTCATAACACGAGTCGCAAATGGTCAGAGGGGGAAACAATGGTTTGTGAATACTAGTTATCGAATAGCAAGTACAAAGACCGACAATATGCAGTGGCCTAGTGTGGCTACTGTGCACAGCGGCCAACTAAGGTATGCATATGTCACTGACAATGTCCAAAGAATTTCACCTCATGTGGTCAATGTTGACAACTCACAACAAGAGTCACACATAGTCAAAGGGGGTAGGAATGCTTTGGGAACACTAGTTATCAACTAGAACGCACAAAGATCTCCAATACGTAGTGACACGGCGTGGCAACCATGTACAGTGACAAACCAAAGTAGGCATATTCCACTTACCAGGACCAAACGGATTTCACGGTGTGTGGTCAACATTGAAAACTCATTGCACGAGCCACAAATGGTCAGCGGGGGAAACAATGGGTTGGGAACACTAGCTATCAAATTGCAAGTAGAACAGTGTGCTAGCATGCACAGTGTGGCTAGCGTGCACAGTGACCAAGCAAAGGATGCATACGTCACTGAATATGACCAAAGAAGTCCACTATGTTTGGTCAACATTGAAATCTCATAACACAAGTCAAAAATGGTCAGAGAGAGAGACAATGGTTTAAGAACCATATGTAGCAACTAGAAAGGGCAAAGAACTTCAATATGTAGTGGAACGGTGTGGCTACTATGCACACCGAACAACCAAACTAGGCACATATCACTAACCATGACCAAAGGATTTCAATATGGGTGGTCAACGTTCACAACCCATAACACGAGTCACAAATGGTCAGAGGGGGAAACAATGGTTTTGGAATATCAGTTTTCAACTAGCAAGTACAACGACCGTCAATAAGTAATAGTAGTGTGGCTACCATCCACAATGACCGACCAAAGTAGGAATGTGTACTGTCTTTGATGAGAGAAATCCGCTGTGTGTGGTCAACGTTTACCACTCATAAAACGAGTCAAAAATGGTCAGAGGGGGGAATGATGGTTTGGGAACACCAGGTATGAACTAGTAAGCACAAGGACCTTCAATAAGCAGTGGCACCGTGTGGCTACCATGTACAATGACCAACCAAAGTAGGCATATGTCACTGACCATGACCAAAGAATGTCACTTTGTGTGTTCCACTTTGACAAATCATAACACGAGTCACAAATGGTCAGAGGGGGAAACAATGGTTTGTGAATACTAGTTATCGACTAGCAAGTGCAAAGAACTTCAATATGTAGTGGCACAGTGCGGCTACCATGCACAGTGACCAACCTAAGAAAGCAAATGTCACTGACCATGACCAAAGATGTTTACTTCATGTGGTCAACATTGAGAACTCACAAGAAGAGTCGCAGATATTAAAAGGGGGTAACAAATTTTTGGGAACACTAGCTATAAAAAAGTAAGCACAAAGGCCTTCAATACGTACTGACACGGCATGGGAACCATGTTAAGTGACAAACCAAAGTACGCATCTGCCACTGACCATGACCAAAAGAAATTCACTGTATGTGGTCAACGTTGAAAACTCATAACACGAGTCACAAAAAGTCAGAGGGGGAAACCATGGGTTGGGTACACATGTTATCAACTAGTAAGTACAAAGGCCTTCAGCAAGTAGTGGCACGGGGTAGCTAGCGTGCACTTTGACAAACCAAA
Source organism: Penium margaritaceum (assembly GCA_023375785.1). NCBI lineage: Eukaryota > Viridiplantae > Streptophyta > Zygnematophyceae > Desmidiales > Peniaceae > Penium > Penium margaritaceum. Next base: position 66,226 of record SZWC01011288.1, read on the forward strand.
GGATGCATACATCACTGACTCTGACCAAAGAAGTCCACTATGTGTGGTCAACATTGACAACTCATAACACGAGACACAAATGGTCAGAGGGAGAGACAATGGTTTGTGAACCCTATGTAGCGACTAGAAAGGACAAAGAGCTTCAGTACGTGGTGGCACGGTGTGGCTACTATGCACACATGACAACCAAACTAGGCATATGTCACTGACCATGACCAAAGAATTTCAGTATGGATGGTGAACGTTCACAACCGATGACACGAGTCAAAAATGGTCAGAGGGGGAAACAATGGTTTTGGAATATTAGTTTTCAGCTAGCAAGGAAGACGAACTTCAATAATTTGTAGCACGGTGTGGCTACCATGCACAATGACAAACCAAAGTAGGCATATATACTGCCTTTGACCAAAGGAATCCGCTGTGTGTGGTCAACATTGACAACTCATAATACGAGGCAAAAATGGTCAAAGGGGAGAACGCTGGTTTGGGAACAACCGGTATCAACTAGCAAGCACGAGGACCTTCAATAAGTAGTGGCACGGTGTGGCTACCATGTATAATGACCAACCAAAGTAGGCAGATGTCACTGACCATGACCAAAGAATATCACTATGTGTGGTCAACTTTGACAACTCATCACACGAGTCACAAATGGTCAAAGGGAGAGATAATGATTTGGGAACCCTATGTTTCGACTAGAAAGGAAAAAGAACTTCAGTACGTGGTGGCACAGTGTGGCTACTATGCACACCAAACAACCAAACCAGGCATATGTCACTGACCAAGACCAAAGAATTTGACGCTGGGTGGTCAACGTTCCCAACCCATAACACAGGTCTCAAATGGTCAGAGGGGGAAACAATGGTTTCAAAATATTTTTTTACAACTAGCAAAGACAACGACCTTCAATGATTTGTAGCACGATGTGGCTACCATGCACAATGACCGACCAAAGTAGGCATATGTACTGCCTTTGACCAAAGAAATCCGCTGTGTGTGGTCAACGTTGCCAACTCATAATACGAGTCACAAATGGTCAGAGGGGATAAAGATGGTTCGAGAACACCAGGTATCAATTAGCAAGTGCAAAAACCTTCAATATGTAGTGGCACAGTAAGGCTACCATGCACAGTGACCAACCAAAGTATGCATATGTCACTGACCATGACCAAAACATTTTACTTCATGTGGTCAACGTTGACAACTCACAACAAGAGTCACCGATAGTGAGAGGGGGTAACAATGCTTTGGGAACATTAGCTATCAACTAGAAAGCACACAGACATTCAATACGTAGTGACACGGTGTGGCAACCATGCACAGTGACAAACCAAAGTAGGCATATGCCACTAACCATGACCAAAAGTATTCCACAATGCGTGGTCAACGTTGAAAACTCATAACACGATTCAAAAATGGTCAGAGGGAGGAACAATGGGCTTGGAACACTTGTAATCAACTGGCAGGTACAAAGACCTTCAATAAGCAGTGGCACGGTGTGGCTAGCGTGCACATTGACCAACCAAAGGATGCATACGTCACTGACTATGACCAAAGAAGTCCACTAAGTATGGTCACCATTGACAACTCATAACATTAGTCACAACTGGTCAGAGGGAGAGACAATGATTTGGGAACCCTATGTATTGACTAGAAAGGACAAAGAACTTCAATAAGTAGTGGCACAGTGAGGCAACTATGCACACCAAACAACCAAACTAGGTATATGTCACTGACCATGACCAAAGAATTTCAATATGGGTGGTCAATGTTCACATAACACGAGTCACAAATGGTCAGATGTAGAAATAATGGTTTCAGAATATTAGTTTTCAGTTGGCAAGGGAAACGACCTTCAGTAATTAGTAGCACGGTTTGGCTACCATGCACAAAGACCGACCAAAGAAGGCATATGTGCTACCTTTGACCAAAGAAATCTGCCGTGTATGGTCAACGTTGACAACTCATAATACGAGTCACAAATGGTCAGAGGGGGGAACAATGGGTTGGGAACACTAGGTACCAACTAGCAAGCACAAGGACACTCAATAAGTAGTTGCACGGTGTGGCTACCATGTACAATGACCAACCAAAGTAGGCATATGTCACTGACCATGACTAAAGAATGTCACTTTGGGTTGGAAGCTGGGTTAAATGTTGGGTTGGAAGTTGAATTTGAAGTTGGGATGGAAGTTGGATTGGAGGTTGGGTTGGTAGTTGGGCTGGAAGTTGGGTTGAAAGTTGGGTTGGAAGTTGGGTTGGAAGCTTGGTTGGAAGTTGGGATGGAAGCTGGGATGGAAGTTGGGTTCGAAATTGGGTTAGAAGTTGGTTTGGAAGTTGGGTTGAAAGTTGGGTAGGAAGTTGGGTTCGAAGTTGGGTTGAAAGAATGGGTTGGAGGCTGGGTTGGAAGCTGGGTTGGAAGTTGGGTTGGAAGCTGGGTTGGAAGTTGGGTTGGACGTTTGGTTGGAAGTTGGGTTTGAATCTGGGCTAGAAGTTGGGATGGAGTTTGGGTTGGAAGCTGGCTTGGAAGTTGGGTTGGAAGTTGGGATGGAAGTTGGGATGGAAGTTGGGATGAAAGTTGGGTTGGAAGTTGGGTTCGACGTTTGGCTGGAAGTTGAGTTGGAAGTTGGGTTAGAAGTTGGATTGGAGGTTGGGTTGGAGGTTGGGTTGGAAGTTAGGTCGGAAGTTGGGTTGGAAGTTGGGTTGGAAGTTGGGTTTGAGGTCGGGTTGGATGTTCGGATGGAAGTTGGGATGGAAATAAGGTCGGAAGTTGGGTTGAAAGTTGGGTTGGAAGCTGGGATGAAAGTTGGGATGGAAGTTGGGTCGGAAGTTGGGTTGAAAGTGGGATTGGAAGTTAGGTTGGAAGTTGGGTTGGAAGTTGGGTCGGAAGATGGGTTGGAAGTTGGGATGGAAGTTGGGTTGGAAGTTGGGTTGGATGTTGGGTTGGAAGCTGGGCTGGAAGTTGGGTTGGAAGTTGGGATGGAAGTTGAGATGGAAGTTGGGTTTGCAGTTAGGATGGTAGTTGGGATGGAAGTTGGGTTGGAAGCTGGGTTCGGATTTGGGCTGGAAGTTGGGTTGGGAGTTGGGTTGGATGCTGCGTTGGAAGTTGAGATGGAAGTTGGGTTGTAAGTTGGATTGGACGTTGGGTTTGAAGTTGGGTTGAAGTTGGGTTGGAAGTTTGATTGGAAGTTGGATTGGAGGTTGGGTTGGAATTTTAGTTGGACGTTGGGTTGAAAGTTGAGTTGGAGGTTGGGTTGGAAGTTGGGATGGAAGTTGGGATGGAAGTCGGGTTGGAAATTGGGTTGGAAGTTGGTTTGGAAGTTGGGTTGGAAGTTGGGTTGGACGTTAGGTTGGAAGTTTGGTTCAAAGTTGGCTTGGAAGCTGGGTTGGAAGTTGGGTTGGAAGTTCGGTTGGAAGTTGGGTTTAAAGCTGGGTTAGAAGCTGCGTTGGAAGTTGGGTTGGAAGTTGGGTTGGAAGTAGGGATGGAGTTTGGGTTGGAAGCTGGGTTGGAAGTTGGGTTGGAAGTTGGGTTGAAATTTGGGATGGAAGTTGGGATGAAAGTTGTGTTGGAAGTTGGGTTGGAAGTTGGGCAGGAAGTTGGGTTGGAAGTTGGGTTAGAAGTTGGATTGGAGGTTGGGTTGGAAGTTGGGTTGGAAGTTGGGTCGGAAGTTGGGTTGAAAGTTGGGTTGGAGGTTGGGTTGGAAGTCAGGTTGGAAGTTGGTATGGAAGTTGGGATGGAAGCTGGGTCAGACGTTGGGTTGAAAGTTGGGTTGGATGTTGAATTGAAGCATTGGTTGGAAGTTGGGTTGGAAGTTTGGATGAAAGTTGGGTTGGAAGCTGGGTTGGTAGCTGGGTTGGAAGTTGGGTTGGAATTTGGGCTGGAAGTTGGGTTGGCAGTTGGGTCGGAAGTTGGGTTGGGAGTTGCGATGAAAGTTGGGATGGAAGTTCGGTTCGAAGTTGGGATGGAAGTTGGGATGGAAGTTGGATTGGAAGCTATGTTAGAATTTGGGCTGGAAGTTGGGTTGGGAGTTAGGTTGGATGTTGGGTTGGAAGTTAGGTTGTACGTTGGGTTGGACATTGGGTTGGAAGCTGGGTTGGAAGTTGGTTTGGAAGTTGGATTGGAAGTAGGGATGGAAGTTGGGAAGAAATTGGGTTGGAAGTTGGGTTGGACGTTAGACTGGAAGTTGGGTTGGAAGTTGGGTTGGAAGTTCGATTGGAGGTTGGGTTGGAAGTTGGGCTGGAAGTTGGGTTAAAAGTTGGGTTGGAAGTTGGGTTGGAAGTTGGGTTGGAAGTTGGGTTTGAAGTTGAGATGGAAGTTGGGATGGAAGTTGGGTCCGAAGTTGGGTTGAAATCTGGGTTGGAAGTTGGGATGGAAGTTGTGTTGGAAGTTGGGTTGCACGTTGGGTTGGAATTTGGGTTGAAAGTTGGGTTGGAAGCTGGGTTGGACGCTGGGTTGGAAGTTGGAATGGAAGTTGGGTTGGAAGGTTGGTTGGAATTTGAGTTGGAAATTGGGTTGGAAGTTGGGTTGGTAGTTGGGTTCGAAGTTGGGTTGGAAGTTGGGATGGAAGTTGGGATGGAAGTTGGGTTTGAAGTTGGGATGGAAGTTGGGATGAAGTTAGGTTGGAATTTTGGCTTTAAGTTGGGTTGGAAGTTGGGTTGGATGTTGGGTTGGAAGTTGAGTTGGAAGTTGGGTTGGAGGTTGGGTTGGAGGTTGGATTGTAAGTTGGGTTGGAAGTTGGGTTAGAAGTTGGATTGGAAGTTGGGTTGGAAGTTCGGGTGGAAGTCGGGTTGGAAGTTGGGATGGAAGTTGGGATGGAAGTTGAGTCGATAGTTTGGTTGAAAGCTGGGTTGGAAGTTGGGCTGGAAGTTGAGTTGGAAGGTGGGTTGAAAGTTGGGTTGGAAGTTGGGTTGGAAGTATGGTTGGAAGTTGGGTTGGAAGTTGGGCTGGAAGTTGGGTTGTAAGTTGGACTGGAATTTGGGTTTGAAGTTGGGCTGGAAGTTGAGTTGGAAGTTGGGATGGAAGTTGGGATGGAAGTTGGGTTTGAAGTTGGGATGGAAGTTGGGATGATAGTTGGGTTGGAAGCTGTGTTGGAATTTGGGCTGGAAGTCGGGTTGGGAGTTGGGTTGGATGCTGGGTTGGAAGTTGAGTTTGAAGTTGGGTTATAAGTCGGGCTGGACGTTGGGTTGGAAGTTGGGTTGGAAGTTGGGTTGGAGGTTGGATTTGAAGATGGGATGGAAGCTGGCAAGAAAGTTGGGTTGGAAATTGGGTTGGACGTTGGACTGGACACTGGGTTGGAAGTTGGATTGGAGGTTGGGTTTGAAGTTGGGCTGGAAGTTGGGTTGGAAGCTGGGTTGGAAGTTGGGTTGGAAGTTGGGTTGGAAGTTGGATTGGAAGTTGGGATGGGAGTTGGGATGGAATTTGGGTCGGAAGTTGGGTTGGAAATTGGGTTGGAAGTTGGGTTGGAAGTTGGGTTTGAAGTTGGGTTGGACGTTTGGTTGGAAGTTGGGTTGAAAGTTAAGTTGGAAGCTGGGTTGGACGCTGGGTTGGAAGTTGGGTTGGAAGTTGGGTTGGAAGTTGGGTTGGAAATTGGATTGGAAGTTGGGTTGGAAGTTGGGTTGGATGTTGGGTTGGAAGTTGAGTTGAAAATCGGGTTGTAATTTGGGTTGGGGGTTGGGTTGGAAGTTGGGTTGGAAGTTGGGTTAGAAGTTGGATTCGAGGTTGGGTTTGAAGTTGGGTTGGAACTTGGGTTGGATGTTGGGTTGGAAGTTGGGTTGGAGTTGGCTTGGAAGATGGGATGGAAACTGGGATGTAAGTTGGGTTGGATATTGGGCTGGAAGTTGTATTGGAAGTTGGGTTGGAAGTTGGGTTTGAAGTTGGGTTGGAAGCTGGGTTGGATGCTGGGTTGGAAGTTGGGTTGGAATTTGGGTTGGATGTTGTGTTGAACGTTGGGTTGGAAACTGTGTTTGAAGTTTGGTTGGAAGCTGGGTTGGAAGTTGGGATGGAAGTTGGGATGAAAGTTGGGTTGGAAGTTTGGTTGGGAGTTGGGTTGGTCATTGGGTTGGAAGTTGGGATGGAAGATGAGATGGAAGTTTGGTTTGAAGTTGGGATGGAAGTAGGGATGGAAGTTGGGCTGGAAGTTGGGATGGAATTTGGGCTGGAAGTTGCGTTGGAAGTTGGGTTGCATGTTAGATTGGAAGTTGAGTGGGATGTTGGGTTGTAAGTTGGGTTGGAGGTTGGGTTGGTAGTTGGGTTGAAAGCTGGGTTAGAAGTTGGATTGGAAGTTGGGTTGGAAGTTGGGTTGGAAGCTGGGTTGGACGTTGGATTGGAGGTTTGGTTGGAAGTTGGGTTGGAAGTTGGATTGGAAGTTGGGTCGAAAGTTGGGTTGGAAGTTGGGTTTGAAGTTGGGTTGGAAGTTGGGATGGAAGTTGGGATGGAAGTTAGGTCGGAAGTTGGGTTGAAAGCTGGGTTGGAAGTTGGGATGGAAGTTGTGTTGGAAGTTGGGTTGCACGTTGGGTTGGAATTTGGGTTGAATGTTGGGTTGGAAGCTGGGTTGGACGCTGGGTTGGAAGTTGGGATGGAAGTTGGGTTGGAAGTTGGGTAGAAAGTTGGGTTGGAAATTGGGTTGGAGGTTGATTTGGCAGTTGGGTTCGAAGTTGGGTTGGAAGTTGGGATTGAAATTGGGATGGAAGTTGGGTTTGAAGTTGGAATGGAAGATGGGATGGAAGTTGGGCTGGAAGTTGGGTTGGAATTTTGGCTGTAAGTTGGGTTGGAAGTTGGGTTGGATGTTGGGTTGGAAGTTGAGTTGGAAGTTGGGTTGTAAGTTGGGTTGGAGGTTGGGTTGGAAGTTGGGTTGGAAGTTGGGTTGGAAGTTTGGATGGAGTTTGGGATGGAAGTTGAGTTGGATGTTGGGTTGAAGGATGGGTTGGAAGGTGGGTTGGAAGTTGGGTTGGAAGTTGGGATGGACATTTGTATGGAAGTTGGGTTGGATGTTGGGTTGGAAGTTGGATTGGAAGTTGGGTTGGAAGTTGGGTTTGAAGTTGGGTTGAAAGTTGGGTTGGAAGCTGGATTGGATGCTCGGTTGGGAGTTGGGTTGAATTTTGGGTTGGATGTTGTGTTGAATGTTGGGTTAGAAGTTGGGTTGGAAGTTGGGTTGGAAGTTGGGCTGGAAGTTGGGTTGGAAGTTGGGTTGAAAGTTGGATTCGAGGTTGGAATGGAAGTTGGGCTGGAAGTTGGGATGAAATTTGGGTTGAAAGTTGGGTTGGAAGTTGGGCTGGATGTTGGGTTGGAAGCTGGGTTAAAAGTTGGATTGGAGGTTGGGTTGGAATTTGGGTTGGAAGTTGGGCTTGAAGTTGGGTTGGAAGCTGGGTTGGAAGTTGGCTTGCAAGTTCGGTTGGAAGTTGGGATGGAAGTTGGGTTGGAAGTTGGATTGGAGGTTGGGTTGGAATTTGGGTTGGAAGTTGGGCTTGAAGTTGGGTTGGAAGCTGGGTTGGAAGTTGGCTTGCAAGTTCGGTTGGAAGTTGGGATGGAAGTTGGGATGGAAGTTGGGTTGGAAGTTGGGTTGGATGTTGGGTTGGAAGTTGGGTTGGAAGTTGGGTTGGAAGTTGGGTTGGAAGTTGGGCGGAAAGTTGCATTGGAAGCTGGGTTGGAAGCTGGGTTGGAAGATGGGTTGGAAGTTGGGTTGGAAGTTGGGTTGGATGTTGGGTTGGAAGTTGGGTTGGAAGTTGGGTTGGAAGTTGGGTTGGAAGTTGGGCGGAAAGTTGCATTGGAAGCTGGGTTGGAAGCTGGGTTGGAAGATGGGTTGGAAGTTGGATTGTAAGTTGGGTTGGAAATTGGGTTGGAAGTTGGATTGGAAGTTGGGTTTGAACTTGGGTTGGAAGTTGGGTTGGACGTTGGGTTGGAAGTTGAAATGCAAGTTCAGATGGAAGTTGGGTTTGAAGTTTGGATGGAAGTTGGGATGGAAGTTGGGTTGGAGTTGGGTTGGAATTTGGGCTGGATGTTCGGTTGGAAGTTGGGTTGGAGGTTGGGTTTCAAGCTGAGTTGGAAGTTGGGTTGTAAGTTGGGTTCGAAGTTGGGTTGGAAGTTGGGTTGGAAGTTGGGATGGAGTTTGGGATGGAAGTTGGGTTGGAAGTGTTGTTGGAATTTGGGATGGAAGTTAGGATGGAAGTTGAGTTTGAAGTTGGGATGGAAGTTGGGATGGAAGATGGGCTGGAAGTTGGGTTGGAGTTTTGGCTGGAAGTTGGGTTGGAAGTTGGGTTGGATGTTGGGTTGGACGTTGAATTGGAAGTTGGGTTGTAAGTTGGGTTGGACTTTAGGTTGGAAGCTGTGTTGGAAGTTGGGTTAGAAGTTGGATCGGAAATTGGGTTGGAAGTTGGGCCAGAAGTGGGGTTGGAAGTTGGGGTGGAGATTGGGATGGAAGTTGGGCTGGAAATTGGATTGGCAGTTGGGTTGGAAGTTGGGTTGGAAGTTGGGTTGGAAGTTGGTTTGGAAGTTGGGTTGGAAGTTGGGTTGGAAGATGGGTTGGAAGTTGGAGTAGAAGTTTGCTTGGAAGTTGGATTGGAAGTAAGGTTGGAAGTTGGGATGGAAGATGAGATGAAAGCTGGGTTGGAAGTTGGGTTGGTAGTTGGGTTGAAAGCTGGGCTAGAAGTGGTGTTAGAAGATGGATTGAAAGTTGGGTTGAATGTTTGGTTGGAAGCTGGGTTGGAAGTTGGGTTGGAAGTCAGGTTAGAAGTTGGGTTGGACTTTGGGTTGGAAGTTGAATGGAAGTTGGGATGGAAGTTGGATTGGAATTTGGGTTGGAAGTTGCGTTGGAAGTTGAGTGGGAATTGGGTTGGAAGCTAGGTTGGAAGCTGGATTGGAAGCTGGATTGGAAGTTGGTTGGAAGTTGGATTGGAAGTTGGGTTGGAAGTGGGGATAGAATTTGGGTTAGAAGTTGGGTTGGAAGTTGGGTTGGAAGTTGGATTGGAAGTTGGGTTGGAAATTGGGTTGGAAGTTGGGTTGGAAGTTGGGTTGGATGTTGGGTTGGAAGTTGGGTTAGAAGTTGGATTGGAAATTGGGTTGGAAGTTGGGTTGGAAGTTGGGTTGGAAGTTGGGGTGGAGATCGGGATGGAAGTAGGGTTGGAAGTTGGGTTGGCAGTTAGGATGGAAGTTGGGATGGAAGTTGGCATTGAAGTTATGATGGAAGTTGGGATGGAAGTTGGGCTGGAAGTTGGGTTGTAGTTTTGGCTGGAAGTTGGGTTGGAAGTTGGGTTGGATGTTGGGTTGGATGTTGACTTGGAAGTTGGGTTGTAAGTTGGGTTGGAGGTTGGGTTGGACATGGGGTTGGAAGTTGGGTTAGAAGTTGGATTGGAAATTGGGTTGGAAGTTGGGTTGGAAGTTGGGTTGGAAGTTGGGGTGGAGATTGGGATGGAAGTTGGGTTGGAAGTTGGGTTGGCAGTTGGGTTGGAAGTTGGGTTGGAAGTTGGGTTGGAAGTTGGGTTGGAAGTTGGGTTGGAAGTTGGATTATATGTTGGGTTGGAAGTTGGATTGGAAGTTAGGTGGGAAGTTGGGATGGAAGATGAGATGAAAGTTGGGCTGGAAGTTGGGTTGGTAGTTGGGTTGAAACTGGGCTCGAAGTGGTGTTAGAAGTTGGACTGAAAGTTGGGTTGGAAGTTTTGTTGGAAGTTGGGATGGAAGTTGGGTTTGAAGTTGGGATGGAAGTTGGGATGGAAGTTGGGCTTGAAGTTGGGTTGGAGTTTTGGCTGGAAGTTGGGTTGGAAGTTGGGTTGGATGTTGGGTTGGACATTGAATTGGAAGTTGGGTTGTAAGTTGGGTTCGAGGTTGGGTTTGAAGTTGGGTTGGAAGTTGGGTTAGAAGGTAGATTGGAAATTGGGATGGAAATTGGGCCGGAAGTTGGGTTGGAAGTTAGGGTGGAGAGTGGGATGGAAGTTGGGTTGGAAGTTGGGTTAGAAGGTAGATTGGAAATTGGGATGGAAATTGGGCCGGAAGTTGGGTTGGAAGTTAGGGTGGAGAGTGGGATGGAAGTTGGGTTGGAAGTTGGGTTGGAAGTTGGGTTCCAAGCTGGTTTGGAAGTTGGGTTGGAAGCTGGGTTGGAAGATGGGTTGGAAGTTTGATTAGAAGTTGGGTTGGAAGTTGGATTGGAAGTTGGGTTGGAAGTTGGGTTCCAAGCTGGTTTGGAAGTTGGGTTGGAAGCTGGGTTGGAAGATGGGTTGGAAGTTTGATTAGAAGTTGGGTTGGAAGTTGGATTGGAAGTTAGGTTGGAAATTGGGATGGAAGATGAGATGAAAGTTGGGCTGGAAGTTGGGTTGGTAGTTGGGTTGAAAGCTGGGCTGGAAGTGGTGTTGGAAGATGGATTGAAAGTTGGGTTGAAAGTTTGGTTGGAAGTTGTGTTGGAAGTTGGGTTGGAAGTCGGGTTAGAAGTTGGGTTGGACTTTGGGTTGGAAGTTGGGATGGAAGTTGGATTGGAAGTCGGGTTGGAAGTTTGGTTGGAAGTTGAGTGGGAATTGGGTTGGAAGCTAGGTTGGAAGCTGGATTGGAAGCTGGATTGGAAGTTGGTTGGAAGTTGGATTGGAAGTTGGGTTGGAAGTGGGGTTGGAATTTGGGTTGGAAGATGGGTTGGAAGTTGGGTTGGAAGTTGGATTGGAAGTTGGGTTGGAAGTTGGGCTGGAAGTTGGGTTGGAAGTTGGGTTGGATGTTGGGTTGGAAGTTCAATTTGAAGTTGGGTTGGAAGTTGGGTTGGAATGTGGGTTGGATTTTAGGTTCGAAGCTGGGTTGGAAGTTGGGTTGGAAGTTGGATTGGAAGTTGGGTTGGAAGTTGGGTTGGAAGTTGGGTTGGAAGTTGGGTTGGAAGTTAGGATGGAGTTTGGGATGGAAGTTGGGTTGGAAGTTGGGTTGGAATTTCGGGATGGAAGTTGGGATGGAAGTTGGGTTTGAAGTTGGGATGGATGTTGGGATGGAAGTTGGGATGGAAGTTGGGCTGGAAGTTGGGTTGGAGTTTTGGCTGGAAGTTGGGTTGGAAGTTGGGTTGGATGTTGGGTTGGACGTTGAGTTGGAAGTTGGGTTGTAAGTTCGGTTGGAGGTTGTGCTGGAATTTGGGTTGGAAGTTGGGTTAGAAGTTGGATTGGAAATTGGGTTGGAAGTTGGGTTGGAAGTTGTGTTGGATGTTGGGTTGGACGTTGGGATGGAAGTTGGGATAGAAGTTGGGTTTGAAGTTGGGATGGAAGTTGGGATGGAAGTCGGGTTGGAAGTTGGGTTGGAATGTGGATTGGAAGTTGGGTTTGATGTTGGGTTGGAAGTTGAGTTGAAAGTTGAGTTGGAAGTTGGGTTGGAAGTTGGGTTGGTAGTTGGGTTGGAAGTTAGGTTGGAAGTTGGTTGGAAGTTGGGTTAGAAGTTGGGTTGGAAGTTGGGTTGGAAGCTGGGCTGGACGTTGGGTTGGAAGTTGGGTTGGAAGTTGGGATGGTAGTTGGGGTGAAAACTGGGTTGGAAGCTGCATTGGAAGTTGGGTTGGAAGTTGGATCGGAGGTTGAGATGGAAGTTGGGTTGGAAGTTTGTTTGGATGTTTGGTTGGAAGTTTGGTTGTGAGTTTGGTTGAAGGTTGGGTTGGAAGTTGGGTTTGAAGTTGGGTTGAAAGTTGGGTTGGAAGTTGGGTTGAAAAATGGGTTGGAAGTTGGATTGGTTTGTGAATACTAGTTTGTGGTCCACTTTGAAAACTCATAACACGAGTATATACAGTATAGTCATACTGTATCGCCGCCGACATTGGACAGGAGGAGTCCGAGCAGCCACAGAGCTGCTCCGGACTTCCTCCGTGCGATCCAAATCACCGTCGGACCCGCAGTGGCAGTTACATGCACACACCTACGCCATGAACCAGAGCACTACTAGTGGCATGTGGAAGCACTTGAGGTGCTCGCACAACGACAGGTGGAAGGACTTGAAGACGCAGGAAGCGGCACATAACCTGACGAGCGCAACCGCCGCCGCCATGACGACGGCGAACATTGTGGACGGCTCTCACTCCGTCCACGCCCGGTCTTGTGCCGGCGTCGGTATTGTTTTCAACAGGATGTATTTCCTTGGTTGTGTGTGGAAGCATGTCATGGACAAAAATGTGTCTTTCCTGTGCATGGAGTCCCGGTGTCTGAAGCGTGCTTTCTTGCACTGCAACCCTGTTGCTGCTTTTCCCGGCCGGATGACGCTTGCACGCCTCATCAAGCTTGGTGCTGCCGCATTTTGCAAGCGTCTCATTACCATGCTTGCGGCTACGCAGAGCGGCGTCTCATTCACAAACGATGGTTGGCAGTCGGATGCGGACGTGAAGTTTTTGGGAGTGACCGCGCATTGGATCTCAAACTGGGAGATTGAGAGCATCGCCATTGCTTTTCCATCTCTCAGTGAAAGCGCCACTGCTGAGAACGTGTTCAAGCTCTTTTCTGAGGCATTGCGGGAGTGGGGGTTGTTGGACAAGTTGTATGCCCTCACTGTCGACAATGACTCTGTCAATGATTCGATGGTGGACAACTTCCTTGTACTGCAGAACGACAAGTTTGAGAAGGAAGGCCACATTCGGTGCATGGGTCATTCGATGAACCTTGCTGTTCAAGATCTGCTTGACAAGAGCTCCCTACAGGAGCACTTGCGGACAGCATGTGACATTTGCACCTTCGTGACGCGCAGCGCGAAGCGGGAAGCGTCGCTTGAGGCCGCGTGCGAGGCCGCCAACGTGCAGTACATGGCGCTGCATGTGGACACCCCAACAAGGTGGAACAGCACCCTTGACATGTGCACCAGGGTGGTGCACATCAAGGGTGTGCTGGAACCATGGCTGACGCTGAAAGCCCCGCAGCTGAAGCCGAGTGGGAATGGATGGGAGCTCCTGGCCCTAGTCACTGCCATCCTGGAGCCATTCAAAGGCTTCACAGATGACATCAGCGGCCTACAGTACCCCACGCTGTCGTTCGTCATCCCGTTCTTCACGGTGATTCTCGGCAAGATGCACCAGTGGCAGGTGAAAGTGGGCGGCGCAAAGAAGAAGGTGCAGCTGAAGAAGGACCTCGATGCAACCGAGCGGCTTCTCATGGAGCTTGAGCCCTGCTTCAAGGCGGTGGTGGATAAGGTGCGTTGCTGCGTTGGTGCAATGGTGCAATGGTGCAATTGAGGCAATGGTGCAATGAAGCAATGGTGCAATGATGCAATGAAGCAATGGTGCAATGAAGCAATGATGCAATGAAGCAATGGTGCAATGAAGCAATGATGCAATGAAGCAATGGTGCAATGGAGCAATGGTGCAATGGTGCAATGGTGCAATGGTGCAATGGTGGCCTGGTGCAATGGTGCAATGGTGCAATGGTGCAATGAAGCAATGGTGCAATGA
>SZWC01011288.1:79686-93782 GCA_023375785.1 Penium margaritaceum
TGCAATGCAGGTGCAATGCAGGTGCAATGCAGGTGCAATGCAGGTGCAATGCAGGTGCAATGCAGGTGCAATGCAGGTGCAATGCAGGTGCAATGCAGGTGCAATGCAGGTGTAATGCAGGTGCAATGCAGGTGCAATGCAGGTGCAATGAAGCAGGTGCAATGCAGGTGCAATGCAGGTGCAAAGCAGGTGCAATGCAGGGGCAATGCAGGTGCAATGCAGGTGCAAAGCAGGTGCAATGCAGGTGCAATGCAGGTGCAATGCAGGTGCAATGCAGGTGCAATGCAGGGGCAATGCAGGTGCAATGCAGGTGCAATGAAGCAGGTGCAATGCAGGGGCAATGCAGGTGCAATGCAGGTGCAATGCAGGCGCAATGCAGGTGCAATGCAGGTGCAATGCAGGTGCAATGCAGGTGCGATGCAGGTGCAATGAAGCAGGTGCAATGCAGGTGCAATGCAGGTGCAATGCAGGTGCAATGCAGGTGCAATGCAGGTGCAATGCATGTGCAATGCAGGTACAATGCAGGTGCAATGCAGGTGCAATGCAGGTGCAATGGAGGTGCAATGACATGCTATTGTGTGCATGCATGCAGGTGGAGAAGTGCGTTCGGAAGCTGACTATCCGACACGTTGTGGCAACGGCAGCGGACCCCCGGTTCCACTTTCGCTTCTTCGAGAGGGTCCACAAACTGCTGGGCATTCGCAACTCAGTGGAGCTGGAGGTGAAAATCATGGAGGAGTTGAAGCCGTACAACGGGTGTGTGTTGGAGCGTTGTGCTGCGGAAGAGGCAGCTGCGGCAGCAGCAGCTGAAGCAGCTCTGGTGGCGGCTGCCACTGCTGCAACGGCCATGGACGATGAAGGTGGAAGTGCAGCGCCTGAGAGTGTCGTGAGTGCACCCGCCGCCTCTGCTGCAACCACATTGAACCTGTCGGGGCCGGCTGCTGCCGCGAAGAAGGGCAGGCAGACACGCTCAAAGAAGACGATGGTTGAAACAGCCCTCGAAGATGCCATGGAGGAGCTTTTTGAAGAGTCGGAGCAGACCCCATCTGAGAGGCAGCCAGAGTCCCTCGAGCTTGAGGTTGAAGACTGGAAGAAGGAAAGCCGCCTGGGCCGTCGAGAGAATATCCTCCACTACCTTCGCGACAATGCTGTCAGATTCCCATCTTATGCACTCATTGTTGTTGACCCGCTTGCTGTGCCTGCCACCAGCACTCCGAGTGAGCGCATGTTCAGTCTTGGTGGACGTGTCGTCACAGAAATCCGTCACTCCCTTGCAGACATGACTGTGCAGGATGTGCTAACTCTGAAGACGTGGATCAATGATCCCATGCTTGTTGAATTTCCAGTTTCTCCCGATGGCACAGTTGCTCCAGAATTGCAGGAAGTGGAGAACGCAGAGAAGGCAAAGCGACGGGCAACTCGGCGTCGTGCGGTGCGCAACCTCACAACGCCGGCATTGGTAGCAGTAGAAGGGAGTAGCAGCGATGAGGAGGACAAGGAGGAGGGAGATGGTGGTGGGGATGACCTCAACAAAGACTCAGATGACGAAAACAATGAGGACGACAGCGAGGGCGACGCTGCAGCTGACGCCTTGCAGAACTTCAGTCTCGATGATGATGTCGTAGAGATGTCGTAGGAGTAGGACTCCTTAGGTCTGGAACTATCTACCAATGTCCTGTGACACTTTGGCATTGAAGACCATTGTTTAGATGACTTCGTGGCAGATGGACAGTGGGGTAGGGGGGGGGGGGGGGGGGCGGGGTCGCCATGACCCCGCCCCTGCCAACAATGTCATAAGGTTCATCTCTGTCCACTGCTGCGTTTGAACTATATGATTTCATGAAATAACTTCCAATCCTATCATTCTCTCTCCATTATGGTGCGCTGCTGTGTTGGTGCAATGGTGCAATGGTGCAATGGTGCAATGGTGCAATGGTGCAATGGTGCAATGGTGCAATGGTTCAGTGGTGCAATGGTACAATGGTGCAATGGTGCAACGGTGCAATGGTGCATTGGTGCAATGGTGCAATGGAGCAATGGTGCAATGGTGCAATGGTGCTATGGTGCAATGAGGCAATGATGCAATGAAGCAATGGTGCAATGATGCAATGGTGCAATGGTGCAATGGTGCAATGAAGCAATGATGCAATGAAGCAATGGTGCAATTGAGCAACGGTGCAACTCTGCATGTGTGCAACGGTGCAATGATGCAATGGTGCAATGGTGCAATGGTGCAATGGTGCACATGTACAATGAAGCAACGAGGCAGTACTGCTAGAAACATGGAGTATAGATGTCTTTAAACCGTCACACAGAACCGCAAATCACGTGCACACGGAATCGCGAACCTTCAACGAGAGGAACCGTGAGCTACACTCCGAAGGAACCGCGAGTCTAGCATGAAAAGAGCCGCGAATCTAAAGAACCGTGGTTCCTCTCCAGGAACCGCGGTTCCGGTTGTGGGACGCATCCAGACTCGTGAACCCAGTTCTGATGTCACAACCGCGGTTCCAGCATGGTGTGCACCCTTACTCACAAATGGTCAGAGAGAGAGACAACGGTTTGAGAACCCTATGCATCAACTAGAAAAGACAAAGAACTTCAATATGTAGTGGCACGGTGAGGCTACTATGGTCACCGAACAACCAAACTAGGCATATGTCACCGACCATAACCAACGAATCCCAGTATTGGTTGTCAACGTTCACAACCGACACCACGAGTCACAAATGGTCAGAGGGGGAAACAATGGTTTCCGAATATTAGTTTTCAACTAGCAAGTACAACGAACTTCAATAAATAGCAGCACGGCGTGGCTGCCATGCACAATGACCGGCCAAAGTAGGCACGTGTACAGCCTTTGACCAAAGAAATCCACAGTGTGTGGTCAATGTTGACAGCTCATAATACGAGTCAGAAATGGTCAGAGGGGGAAACGATGGTTTGGGAATACCATGTATCAACTGGCAAGAACAAGAACCTTCCAGAAGTAGTCACACGGTGTGGCTACCATGTACAATGACCAACCAAAGTAGGCATATGTCACTGACAATGACCAAATAATGTCACTATGTGTGGTAAACTTTGACAACTCATAACACGAGTCACAAATGGTCAGAAGGGGACACAATGATTTGTGAACACTAGTTATCGACTAGCAAGTACAAAGACCTTCAATATACAGTGGCACAGTGTGGCTACCATGCACAGTGACTAGCCAAAATGAGCATATATCACTGACCATGACCAAAGATTTTCACTTCACGTGGTCAATGTTGACAACTCACAACAAGTGTCACAGATAGTGAGAGTGGGTAACAATGCTTTGGGAATACAATCTATCAACTAGAAAGCACAAAGACCTTTAATACGTAGTGACATGGCGTGGCAACCATGTACAGTGACAAACCAGAGTAGGTATATGCCACAAACCATGACAACAAAAATTCATCGTGTGTGGTCAATGTTGAAAACGCATAACACGAGTCACAAATGGTCAGAGGAGGAAACAATGGGTTGGGAACACTAGTAATCAACTAGCAAGTACAATGACCTTCAACAAGTAGTGGCACGGTGTGGCTAGCATGCACAGTGACCAACCAAAGGATGCATACGTCACTGACTATGACCATAGAAGTCCACTGTGTGTGGTCAACATTGAAAGCTCATAACACGAGTCGAAAATGGTCAAGGGGAGAGACAATGGTTTGGGAACCCTGTGCATCGACTAGAAAGGACATGTAACTTCAATAAGTAGTGGCACGGTGTGGCTACCATGCACACCGAACAACCTAACTAGGCATATGTTACTGACCATGACCAAAGAAATTCAATATGGGTGGTCAACGTTCACAGCCCATAACATAAGTCACAAATGGTCAAACGGGGAAACAATGGTTTTGGAATACTAGTTTGCAACAAGCAAAGACAACGACCTTCAGTAAGTAGTAGCACGCTCTGTCTACCATGAACAATGACCGAAAAAGTGGGCATATGTACTGCCTTGACCAAAGAAATCCGCTGTGTGTGGTCAACATTGACAACTCATAATACGAGGCACAAATTGTCAGAGGGGGGAACGATGGTTTGGGAACACCAGGTATCAATGATGAAGAACAAGGACCTTCCATAAGTAGTGGAACGGTCTGGCTACCATGTACAATGACCAACCAAAGTAGGCATATGTCACTGACCATGACCAAAGAAAATCACTGTGTGGTCAACTTTGACAACTCATAACATGAGACACAAATGGTCAGAGGGGGAAACAATGGTTTGTGAATACAAGTTATCGACTAGCAAGTATACACACATTCAATATGTAGTGGCACAGTGTGGCTACCATGCACAGTGACCAGCCAAAATATGCATATGTCACTGACCATGACCAAAGAATTTCACTCCATGTGGTCAACATTGACAACTCACAACAACAGTCACAGATAGTGAGAGTGGGTAACAATTCGTCGAGAATACTAAGTATCAACTAGAAAGCACAGGGACATTCAATACATAGTGACAAGGCGTGGCAACAATGTACAGTGAAAAACGAAAGTAGGCATAAGCCACTAACCATGGCCAAAAGAGTTTCACAGTGTGTGGTCAACGTTGAAAACCCATAACACGAGTCACAAATGGTCAGAGGAGGAAACAATGGGTTGGAGTTACTAGTTATGAACAAGCAAGTACAAACACCTTCAACAAGTAGTGGCACGGTGTCGCTAGCGTGCGAAGTGACCAACCAAAGGATGTATACGTCACTGACTATGACCAAAAGAGTCCATTATGTGTGCTTAACATTGACAAGTCATAACACGTGTTACAAATGGTCAGAGGGATAGAACATGGTTTAGGAACGATGTGTATTGCCTAGAAGGGACGAAGAACTTCAATAAGTAGTGGCACGGTGTGGCTACTATGCACACTGAACAACCAAAGTAGGCATGTGTCACGGACCATCACCAAAGAATCTCAATATGGGTGGTCAACGATAATAACCTATAACACAAGTCACAAATGGTCAGTGGGGGAAACAATGGTTTTGGAATAGTAGTTTTCAACTAGCAAGGACAACGACCTTCACTAAGTAGTAGCACGGTGTGGCTACCATGCACAATGACCAACCAAAGTAGGCATATGTACTTCCTTTGAGCAGAGAAATCCGCTGTGTGTGGTCAAAGTTGACAACTCATAATACAGTTCACAAATGGTCAGAGGGGGGACTGATGGTTTGGGAACACTAGGTATCAACTAGCATGCACAAGGACCTTCAATAAGTAGTGGCACGGTGTGGCAACCACGTACAATGACCAACCAACATAGGCATATGTCACTGACCATGACCAAAGAATGTCACTATGTGTGGTAAACTTTAACAACGCATAACACGAGTCACAAATGGTCAGACGGGGAAACAATAGTTTGTGAACACTAGTTATCAACTAGCAAGTACAAAGACCTTCAATATGCAGTGGCACAGTGTGGCTTTTATGCACAGTGACCAACCAATGTATGCATATGTCACTGACAATGACCAATGAATCTCACTTCATTTGGTCAACGTGGACAACTCACTACAAGAGTCACTGATAGTCAGAGGGGGGTAACAATGAATTGGGAACACTAGAAATAAACTATAAAGCACAATGACCTTCAATACGTAGTGACACAGCGTGGAAACCATGTACAATGTCAAACCAAAGTAGGAATATGCCACTAACCATGACCAAAAGAGATTCACAGTGTGTGGTCAACGTTGAAAACTCCTAACACAAGTCACAACTGGTATGAGGGGGAAGCAATGGGTTGTGAACACTAGTTCTCAACTAGCAAGTACAAAGACCTCAACAAGCAGTGGCACGGTATGGCTAGCATGCACAGTGACCAATGAAAGGATGCATACGTCACTGGGTATGACCAAAGAAGTCCACAATGTGTGGTCAACATTGACGGCTGATAACACGAGTCACAAATGGTCACAGGGAGAGACAATGGACTGGGAACCCTGTGTGGCGACTATAAAGGACAAAGAACTTCAATAAGTACTGGCAAGGTATGGCTACTATGCACACCGAACAACCAAACTAGACATATGTCACTGGCCATGACGAAAGAATTTCAATATGGGTGGTCAACGTTCACAAACCATAACACGAGTCACAAATGGTCAAAGGGGGAAACAATGGTTTCATAATATTATTTTTCAACAAGCAAGTTCAACGACCTTCAATAAGTAGCAGCACGGTGTGGCTACCATGCACAATGACCGCCCAAAGTAGGCATATGCACTGCCTTTGACCAAAGAAATCCGCTGTGTGTGGTCAATGTTGACAACTCATACTACGATTCACAAATGGATCGAGGAGGGAACGATGGTTTGGGAGCACCAGGTATCAACTAGCAAGCACAAAGACCTTCAATGAGCAGTGGCATGGTGTGGCTACCATGTACAATGACCAACCAAAGTAGGCATATGTCAGTGACCATGCCCAACGAATTTCACTATGTGTGGTCAACTCTGACAACTCATAACACGAGTCACACATGGTCAGATGGGGAAACAATGGTCTGTGAATGCTTGTTACTGACTAGCAAGTACAAAGACCGTCAATATGCAGTGGCACAGAGTGGCTACCATGCACAGTGGCCAACCAAAGAATGCATGTGTCGCTGACCATGACCAAAGAATTTCAATTCATGTGGACAACTCACAACAAGAGTTACAGATAGTGAGATGGGGTAACAATGGTTTGGGAACACTAGCTATAACTAGAAAGCACAAAGCCCTTCAATACACAGTGACACGATATGGCAACCATGTACATTGACAAACCAAAGCAGGCATTTGCCACTAGCCATGACCAACAGATTTTCATAGTGTATGGTCAACGGTGAAAACTCATAGCACGAGTAACAAATGGTCAGAGGGGGAAACAATGGATTGAGAACACTAGTTATCAACTAGCAAGTACAACGACCTTCAACAAGTAGTGGCAAGGTGTAGCTAGCATGCACAGAGACCAACCAAAGGATGCATATGTCATTGACTATGACCAAAGTAGTCCACTATGTGTGGTCAACATTTAGAACTCATAACACGAGTCACAAATGGTCAGAGGGAGAGACTATGGTTTCGGAACCCTTTGCATTGACTAGAAAGGACAAAGAAGTTCAATGTGTAGTGGCACGGTGTGGCTACTATGCACACCAAACAACCAAACTAGGCATATGTCACTGACCATGACCAAAGAATTTCAATGAAAGTGGTCAACGTTCACAATCCATAACACGAGTCACAAATGGTGGGAGGGGGAAACAATGGTTTCAGACTATAAGTTTTCAACTAGCAAAACAATGACCTACATTAAGTAGTAGCACGGTGTGGCTACCATGCACAATGACAGACCAAAGTATGCATATGTATTGCCTTTGACCAACGAAGTCGGCAATGTGTGGTCAACCTTGAAAACTCATAATACGAGTCACAGATGGTCAATGGGGGGGACAATGGCTTGAGAATTCCAGGTATCAACTAGCAAGCATAAGGACCTTCAATAAGTAGTGGCACAATTTGGCTACCATGTACAATAACCACACAAAGTAGGCATATGTCACTTACCATGACCAACAAATGTCACTATGTGTGGTTAATTTTGACAACTCATAATACGAGTCACAAATGGTCAGAGGGGGAAACAATGGTTTGTGAATACTAGTTATCAACTAGCAAGTACAAAGACTTTCAATATGCAGTGGCGCAGTGTGGCTACCATGCACATTGACCAACCAAAGTATGCATATGTCACTCACCAGGACCACAGAATTTCACAATGACAGAAATAGGCATATGTACTGCCTTTGACAAAAAGAATGTCACTATGTGTGATCAACTTTTACAACTCATAATACGAGTCACAAATGGTGAAACAGGGAAACAATGGTTTCTGAATACAAGCTATCAACTAGTAAGTACACAGACATTCAATATGCAGTGGCACAAAGTGGCTACCATGCACAGTGACTAACCAAAGTATGCATATCTCACTGACCATGACCAAAGAATTTCAGTTCATGTGGCCAACGTTGACAACTCACAACAAGAGTCACAGATAGTGAGAGGGGGTAACAAGGGTATGGGAACTCTAGCTATCAACTAGAAAGCACATAGACCTTCAATACGTAGTGACAGGACGTGGCAACCATGTACAGTAACAAACCAAAGTATGCATATGCCACTATCCATGACCAAAATAATTTCACAGTGTGTGGTCAACGTTGAAAACTCATAACACGAATCACAAATGGCCAGAGGGGTAAACGATGGGTTTGGCACTCTAGTTATCAACTCGCAAGTACAACGACATTCATCAAGCTGTGGCACGGTGTGGCTAGCGTGCACAGTGACCAACCAAAAGATGCATACGTCACTGACTATCACCAAAGAATTCCACAATGTGCGATCAAAATTGACAACTCATAACACAAGTCACAAATGGTCAGAGGGAGATACAACGGACTAGGAACCGTATGTAGCGACAAGGACAACGAACTTCAATAAGTCGTTACACGGTGTGGCTACTATGCACACCAAACAACCAAACTAGGCATATGTCACTGACCATGACCAAAGAATTTCAATATGGGTGGTCAACGTTCACAGCTCATGAAACAAGTCACAAATGGCAAAAGGGGGAAACAATGGTTTCGGATTATTAGTTTTCAACTAGCAAGAACAACGACCTTCAATATAGAGTAGCACGGTGTGGCTTACATGCACAATGACAGACCAAAGTAGGCATATGTACTCCCTTTGACCAAAGAGGTCCGCTGCGTGTGGTCAACGTTGACAACTCATGATACGAGTCAAAAATGGCCAGAGAAGGAAACGATGGATTGTGAACACCAGGTATTAACTAGCAAGCACAAGGACCTTCAGTGCGTAGTGGCACGATGTGGTTACCATTAAGGGTGCACACCAAAAGACGAGAATCGAAGACAGGAATCGAGGTTCCAACTCCCATCCTGGAATCGAGGTTCCAATTCCAGAATTCAGAATCGCAATGGAATCGAGATTCGTCACTTTGTATGTGGGGTATGTATGTTATGGAGAGCATACGCATGTACCTATATGTTTCAGGTGAGAACTATACAAAAACACAATCATACATACCTAGATGCGTCATACATGGCATGCTAAACAAGACAATAAGCATGTGATGCAGTACTTTTGTGCTGTTCTTGGTAGTGAATTTTGGCATGGACACCTGACAAAAGTGCAGAATCGAGATTCCTGAATACAGGAATCGAGATTCCTTGGAATCGCAATTCCTGTATTCGGAATCGCGATTCCGATACTTTGGGTCAGGAGCGACTCAAGATTCCAAGTCCATGGCCAGAATCGGGAAAGTCTCGTGGCGTGCACCCTTAGTTACCATGTACGATGACCAACCAAAGTAGGCATATGTCACTGACCATGACCAAAGAATGTCACTATGTGTGGTCAACTTTGACAGCTCATAACATGATTCAGAAATGGCCAGAGGAGGAAACAATGGTTGTGAATACTAGTTATCAACTAGCAAGTACAAAGACCATCAATGTGTAGTGGCATAGTGTGGCTACCATGCACAGTGACCAACCAAAGTATGCATGTGTCACTGACCATGACCAACGAGTTCCACTTCATGTGGTCAACGTTGACAACTGACAAAATGAGTCACACATCATCAAAGGGGGTAACAATGGGTTGGGAACACTAGCTATGTACTAGAAAGCACAAAGACCTTCAATACGCAGTGACACGGCGTGGCAACCATGAAGGCACATGTCACTGACGATGACCACATTATTTCAATATGGGTGGTCAAGGTTCACAACCCATAACATGAGTCACAAATGGTCAGAGGGATAAACAATGGTTTTGGAATGTTAGTTTTCAACTAGCAAGGACAACGACCTTCAAGAATTAGTAGAACGATGTGGCTACCATGCACAATGACCGATCAAAGTAGGCATATGTACTGCCTTTGACCAAATAAATCCGCAGTGTCTTGTCAACGTTGACAACCCATGATACGAGTCACGATTGGTCAGGGAGGGGAACGATGGTTTGGGAACACCAGGTATCAACTAGCAAGCACAAGGACCTTCAATAAGTAGTGGCACGGTGTGGCTACCGTGTACAATGACCAACCAAAGTAGGTATATGTCACTGACCATGACAAAAGAATGTCATTGTGTGTGGTAAACGTTGACAACCCATAACACGAGTCACAAATGGTCCGAGGGGGAAACAATGGTTTGTGAATACTAGTTATCGACTAAAAAGTACAAATACCTACAATATGTAGTGGCGCAGTGTGGCTACCATGCACAGTGACCAACCAAAGTATGCATATGTCACTGACCATGACCAAAAGAATTTCACAATGTGTGTTCAACGGTGAAAACTTGTAAGACAAGTCACTAATTGTCAGAGGGGAAACGACTGGGTTGGGAACACAAGTTTTAAACTAGGAAGTACAAAGACCTTCAACAAGTAGTGGCATCGTGTGACTAGCGTGCACAGTGACCAACCAAAGGATGCATACGTCACTGACTATGACGAAAGAAGTCCACCATGTGTGGTCGACATTGACGACTCATAACACGAGTCACAAATGGTCAGAGAGAGAGAGAGACAATGGTCTGGGAACCCTATGTATCGACTAGAAAGGACAACGAACTTTAGTACACGGTGACACGGTCTGGCTACTATGCACACCAAACAACCAAAGTAGGCATATGTTAGTGACCATGACCTAAAAGTTTCAGTATGGGTGGTCAACGTTCACAACCCATAACACGAGTCACAAATGGTCAGAGGGGGAAACAATGGTTTCAGAATATTAGTTTTCAACTAGCAAGGACAACGAACTTCAATAATCAGTAGCACAGTATGCCTACCATGCACAATGACCGACCAAAGTAGGCATATGTACTGCCTTTGACCAAAGAAATTCGCTGTGTGTGGTCAACGTTGACAGCTCATAATACGAGTCACAAATGGTCAGAGGGGGGATCGATGGTTTTGGAACACTAGGCATCAACTATGAAGCACAAGGACCTTCAATAAGTAGTGGCACGGTGTGGATACCATGTACAAATACCAGCCAAAGTATGCATATGTCACTGACCATGACCAAAGAATGTCACTATGTGTGGTCAACTTTGACAACTGATAACACGATTCACAAATGGACAGAGGAGGAAAAAATGGTTTGTGAATACTAGTTATCGGCTAGCAAGTACAAAGACCTTCAATATGTAGTAGCGCAGTGTGGCTACTATGCACACTGACCAACCAAAGTATGCATTTATCACTGACCATGATCAAAGAATTTCACTTCAAGAGGTCAACATTGACAACTCACAACAAGAGTCACAGATAGTGAGAGGGGGTAACAATGGTTTGGGAACACTATATATCAACTAGAAAGCTCAAAGACCTTCAATACGTACTGATACATCGTGGAAACCATGTACAGTGACAACCCAAAGCAGGCATATGCCAATAACCATAACCAACAGAATTTCACAGTGTGTGGTCAACGTTAAAAACTCATAACATGAGTCACAAATGGTCAGAGGGGGAAACAATGGGTTAGGAACACATGTTATCAACTAGCAAGTACAACGACCTTCAACAAGTAGTGGCACGGTGTGGCTAGTGTGCAGAGTGACCAACCAAAGGATGCGTACGTCACTGATTATGACCAAAGCAGTCCACTATATGTGGTTCACATTGACAACTCATAACACGAGTATCAAATGGTCAGAGAGAGAGACAATGGTTTGGGAACCCTATGTATCGACTATAATGGACAAAGAACTTCAATACGTGGTGGCACGATGTGGCTTCTATGCACATCCAACAACCAAACTAGGCATATGTCACGAACAATGACCAAAGAATTTCAGTATGGATGGTCAACGATCACAACCCATAACACGACAGCCAATGGTCAGAGGGGGAAAGAGTGGTTTCGGAATATTAGTTTTCAACAAGCAAGGACAACGACCTCCAATAATTAGTAGCACTTCGTGGCTACCATGCACAATGACCAACAACATAGGCATATAAACCGCTTTTGACCAAGGAAATCCGCTGTGGGTGGTCAACGTTGACAACTCATAACACAAGTCACAAATGGTCAGAGGGGATAACGATGGTTTGGAAACACCAGACATCAACTATAAAGCACAAGGACCTTCAATTAGTAGTGGCACGGTGTGGCTACCATGTACAATGACGAACCAAAGTAGGCATATGTAATGGTCCATGACGAAAGAATGTCACTATGTTTGGTCAACTTTGACACCTCATAACAAGAGTCACAAATGGTCAGATGGGGAAACAATGCTTTGTGAATACTAGTTATCGACTAGCAAGTACAAAGACCTTCAGTTTCCAGTGGCACAGTGTGGCTACCATGCACACTAACCAACCAAAGTATGCATATATCACTGACAATGATCAAAGAATTTTACTTCATGTGGTCAACGTTGACAACTTGACACAAGAGTCACGGGTATTCAGAGGGGGTAACAATGGTTTTGGAACACTAGCTATCAACTAGAAAACACATAAACCTTCAATGCATAATGAGTCAGCGTGGAAACCATATACAATGACAAACCAAACTAGGCATATACCACTAACCATGACCAACCGAATTTCACAGTGTGTTGTCAACGTTGGAAACTCATAACACAAGTCACAAATGGTCAGAGGGGGAAACAATGGGTTGGGGACACTAGTTATCAACTAGGAAGTACAAATACTATCAACAAGTAGTGGCACGGTGTGGCCTGCATGCAGAGTGACCAACCAAAGGATGCATACATCACTGACTATGACCAAAGAAGTCCACTATGTGTGATCAACATTGACAACTCATAACACCAGCCACAAATGATCAGAGGGAGAGACAATGGTTTGGGACCCTGTGTATTGACTCGAAAGGACAAAGAACTTCAATATGTGGTGGCACTGTGTGGCTGTTATGCACAGTGAACAACCAAACTAGGCATATGTCACAGACTATGACCAAACAATTTCAGTATGGGTGGTCAACGTTCACAACCCATATCAGGAGTCAGCAATTGTCACAGGGGGATACTGTGGTTTTGGAATGTTAGTTTTCTACTAGCAAGGACAAGGACCTTCAATAACTAGTAGCAGTGTGTGGCTACCATGCACAATGACCGCCCAAAGTAGGCATATGTACTGCCTTTTACGAAAGACGTCCGCTGTGTGTGGTCAACGTCGACAACTCATAATACAAGTCACAAACGGTCAAAGGGGATAATGATGGTTTGGGAACACCATGTATCAACTAGCACGCACAAGGACCTTCAATTAGTAGTGGCACAGTGTGGCTACCATGTACAACGACCAACAAAAGTAGGCATATTTCACTCACCATGACCAAAGAATTTCACTTCATGTGGTCAGCGATGACAACTCGCAACAAGAGTCACAGATAGTCAGAGGGGAAAACAATGGGCTGGGAACACTAGGTATCAACTAGAAAGCACAGAGACCTTCAATATGTAGTGGCACAGTATGGCTACAATGCACAGTAACCAACCAAATCATGCATATGTCACTGACCATGACTAACGATTTCACTTCATGTGGTCAACGTTGACAACTCAGAACAAGAGTCACACGTAGCCAAAGGGGGTAACAATGGGTTGGGAACACTAGCTACCAACTAGAAAGCACAAAGACCTTCAATACGCAGTGACATTGCTTGGCAACCATGTACAGTGACAACTTAAAGTAGGCATATTCCACTAACCATGACCAAACGAATTTCACAATGTGTGGTCAACATGGAAAACACATAAGAGCAGTTACAAATGATCACATGGGGAAAAAATGGGTTGGGAACACTAGCTATAAACAAGCAAGTACAAAGACCTTCAACAAGTAGTGGCACAGTGTGGCTAGCATGCAGAGTGACCAACCAAAGGATGCAACATCACTGACTATGATAAAAGAAGTCCACTATGTGTGGTCAACATTGATAACTCATAACAAAAGTAAAAAA
>SZWC01011289.1:7100-25036 GCA_023375785.1 Penium margaritaceum
AACTTCGGGTTCAGTTTGCATTCAATCAGGTTTTTTTACTGGTTTGCATGTCTCATTCAACCCTTGAAACATTAATTGCTTAGTTAACCATGCCCATGGGCAGCATGTTTGAGCTGTTCAGTGGTGGAAAAGTACTGTGATCTTCGTTTGGAAATGGCGCCTCTTGTAAACAGGGTAAATTCCGTTCAAATCCTAACTCCAGACTTTTCCTCCCATTCTGATAGGATGCAATCTGCACCTGATTTAATCAGTTCCTACGCTGGTTTTGATGTGATTCGGATTGGAATCTTAGGTTTCCTTTAGATCGGACCGATACCCGATTCAACCTAACAGGCTTCAGTGGCACCACCATGAGCAGAAGGCAGCACACCGATGAGCGGTAAGAAAGGTTCTGTGCATCAGTTGCGGTGTGCTGGCCTGTTAGATCAGGTCAGTTCAGCGGTCATGAAACTGAACCAGTTGTTTGTCAACAAAAACCGCACAAAGTCTAATCATTCTTCAGCCTTCCTCCCATACCATGGGCACGGCTCCGTGATTGTTCCCTCTGGGAAGTTCCCAGAACTCTCACACATACCAGTGGAGTACCAGCTCCAACCAGTAAGAAAGCTGCATCATTGGTCCATGTTGTTTCCACTCATGCATTTCCCTGCTATGCACATAAGTGAAGCTCTCATTCCGAGAAGATATCAATGGTTCTTACTCTAATTCAGGATAGATCTACATTCATCATGTTGTCAAGCATTGAGCTGAACAAGACCAGATGCAGAATGGAAGAGAAGATCACAAAACCAGAAACATCCAATCAGCTCGGTTCCTGGTTTTCTGAACCTGATGTCAGAAGCAATACCGTGGGTAGCACGGGTAGCACGCAAGTTGTCCAAGATGCCAATGGTTTCCACGTTTGGCCAAAGGGGATCACAGTGTCGTGGCGACTTCCACACACTAGCGACACCAGACGCAAGGTGCATGTGCCAACAAGGAGGAGCAACATAAATTGACCCTGACGAGGAAACACGCTGGGAAGGACTGCACCACATCAGTTGGATAGACAGATTACCGGCCACCTTCATCCAATACGCTGCCCACCTCTCAATCGCTCCACTGAAGTGACTCTCACCAGCAAGAATGCCCACCTTCACAGGGAGGCACGCACAGGGATGAGTACATTAGTAGCTCACACCCTCCACCCTCACACTACCTCTCCTCATGGGGCCACGGCCCATGCATCCTCCCTCTCAACCACAACAGAGCCCTCAAAACCGTCCCACACTCGCAGCCGTCGATGACAACCGCTGCTGCTCCGATCCATTGTCTGCGGACCCCACGCNTGCCCTGCTGCTCCCACAGTTCAGACTGCTGCTTCGGTCCACAGTCTGAGGACCCCATGCCAAGTCGGAGCCAACAACGGCCTCCTCCTCCGGACACGCTTCTGGAATAGACACCCACAGACTCGGAAGCCGGTGTCTGGGCGTCGATGCCGCCGCTGACGCCTTAGCCCCTACAGTGCCCGGATAGACCCTAGACAAAACCACCCCGCCTCGGCAGCCCTCCTCGCGCTCGCAGGGGGCTGTCTTGCTCCTAAACTGCGACCGGACGGTGGCAACGGGATCAGCATTGGCCTGTGCTGCTGCTCCACTGTCTTGTTCGACAGAGGAGACTGTCAACGACCGTCCATGACCAGCAGCAGCAGAAGCAACAGCAGCCCGAGCGACAACTCCAGCGTCCCTGCTCCTTTCCAGCGGCATTGTGTACCCCCTCCTCACGCCGTCCCTAAGGCCCTCCCTCGTACCCTTGTGTGCCTGCAATGCCGCTGCTGCGGCTACGGCCTGGCTCTGCCTGGCAGTCTGACACTCAACTGCAACAGCACCCTCAGCGGCGGCAGCGGCGGCCTCAGCGGTGGCAGAAGGTGTTTGGCGCTGAGATACGTCTACAGTTCGAGGAGCTTCAACCTGGCACTGCCGTGCGTCCTCAGCCTCCGCCTCCACTGCCAGCCGCCGCCGCTGCTCAAACGACGGCAGGATGCTGACGGAAGCAGCCGACGCAAGCCTGGGCGTCGTGGCGGTCGAGAGTGACTTCCTGTGCGGGATAGCAGCGGCCGAGACAGACCGTGGCACCCCGGCGAAGTCCGAGTAGCCCTGCTGTGGCGGCGCCTTGGACCCCAAAAGAACCGGCGCAACCTTCAGCTCCGAGTTGGAGGCGAAAGAGGGGCCAGGGCTGGCGTCCGGAAAGCCAATGCAGTGGCTCGCTTCGCTCGGCGCTGTGCTCGCAGGGGAGCTACCCGGAAAGGACGTCGACGCCGGTGACGGTGACGAGGAGGGTGTCGTGGCAGCTACGCAGATAAGTGGCGAGCACGGACGGGAGGAATGTGAGGAGCTGGTGGCTGCAGTGATTGTAGCTGTGCTCGCGGAAGGGACATGCGGGGTGACTTGCTGGTGGTCACCTTCTTCAAGCACAACTGTGTTCTCTGCCGCAGCTGAAGCTGATTCCGCTCCTCCCCCTGGTGCTTCTGCAGATGCTCCTATCCCTGCTGAAGCAGCTGCTGCCGCCGCTTTTGTTCCATCAGCATGCATTGGTCCGTGCAGTCCTACTCCTGAAGAAAGCTCCGCCTGAGAAGAGCTGGAGAAGATGGAGCGGAAGCTACGAGACGGAGGTCCAGCTGGACTGGGGCACACCGAGCGCGAACGCGAGGCGAACACGTCGCGCGGGATGCGGAGGACGTTGTGGGAGTTGATGACGTCGGACCCGCAGATGAGGTCCCCGTCCACAGCTCGTTCCCAGGAGGCCTCCCAGGAATCTTCTGGGTCGACGACGGAGAATGTTGGTGCGACAGAGGAGGAAAACGACAAGGGGCAGTGGCCGCCGCCGCCTCCCTCGTCGATCTTATTCTCTCCGTCGCTCCCCGAATCGTTTTTCAGGTCGGACATCGACTCTTGAAACAAAAGTTGAGCGAGCTTATCTCGAAGCCTGAGCTGGTCGACTTGACTTGCGGGCTCCGGGAAATCGTAGCTACCGCACCCACCGGCTGCTGCTGCTGATGGGTTGCTGGCGTAGGATGCCACATCGGCATCCTGGAGGAGTGAGGAGTCGCTGAAGGGAATGTGAGGTCTGGCAAAGGCCGCAGTTTTCTTTTTCAGGCTTCTCCGTAAGCTGCCGGAAGTCGCCTTCTCGACTTTCGTGGCGCTAAAACCCGCGTGACGCGTACTGCCGCCTTTGGAATGTAGGCCAACGATGCCGTCGCCAGCCTCTTCTCCTTCGCTGAGCCGGGTATTGGTGCTGCTGCGTTCGAAGCGTGATGGGACGAACTTGGCGGATGGGTGGGGTTGCTGGTCCGAATCTCGTCCGTCGCTAGAGGATTTTTGGCTAGGAGGTTGGCTCTGAGGGCCGGGTGTCCGCGAGTCCATGGTCTTGCGAGACGGGAGGCGGGGGAAGTCCCTGCCGAAAGCCTTGCTGAAGAAGCGCCCACCCTGACGGGGCGCTGCCAGATCCATTGCAGCGATGTGTTCCTAGTATCGCTCCTGAAAACAGACGATGCCCAAGACTAACAGCAGGCGTCGCGTCAGACGGCCGGTGCGCGTGGGTATGAAAGCGCACGAGAGCAAGCCTCAGGCATGAAGGCCGCGTCAAGGGGGGGCGAAACGAGCGTGGAGACGGGGGAGAGCAGAAGGCGATACGATTCATGGGGCAAGAGCAAAGCGTGAAGTCGGCTAGTCTCCAGAATGATTTAGGAACTCGCTCGGGCTAGTCGAAGAGGCGATAGAGTCAACGCCAGACAGCTGTCCGCAGTAAAGTTCCGCACGAGGTGGGATGTGTAGAGCGCTTTTCCGTCGTCGCTCCACTGCTGCTGCAGCCGTCGACGATAGGAAATGCCGATGCTGCACGACGGTAAAGACAGCCGTCGTCCCCCTCCCCCACAATCACGCTCATTTTCTCTCACCCTCTTTTCCCCTCTCTCAGCCTCCTCCCTCCCTCAACTTGCCGACCTAGAGATCACCAAGGTGAACGACCCGGTCAAAGCGCGTTCAGGGCCCTCACGGGCACGCGGAAACGGCACAGCTCAACAATTAGTGCAGATTCTTCCAGGACCAGAAGGAAAACGCAAAATTAAGTGGTGGAGCTGGTCATCTCGAACTTTTCGCCATCCATGCCAGTTCGCACGTATAGTGTGAACGTTTGAGATTCGACCACGCCAGTTCGCACATTCCAGAAACGAACTAAGGTTCGAATACAAGCGCCTAAAAGGTAGCCATTCCGGATTTGACCATCGGAATCATAAACACTACAGCGACACTGTTCAAAGGTTCTAATCGACAGAAACTCTAGTTTTGGGGCAAATACAGAAAAAGCTCTTCAAACTAACACTTCACAACATAAACTATAAAATAGTCGAACTCAGCAAAGAAAATAAACCCCTATAAATTCCTCCCCTGTGAAAAATCAATTCTGCTTCTGCTGTGGACCATGATTGATAAGAAAAAAAATCAAACAACCACATTACGAAACATTCCACCATTTCCCTAACATTTACAACTTGAATGTCCTCACATCCTAAACTAATTTTTGTCTTCGGAAGAAGCTCACAATGGGGAGATGTTAAGCCTATAAATAGATTTTGTTAATCTCCCATTGTATGAGGGACAAAATTTCAATGATGAAAGAATTTTACATCAAGATATTCTAAAAACGTGAAAATGATTCCCTTTGCCTACCCTTGAATAGTTACCACCCTTGAATAAATCTACTAGCCTTCAGTATTTTTCAGCCGCCAAAAAATTAATCAACTCTTCTTCACCGTCGAAATACCTTTAAATGACAAATATTCTCTTAAATTAGAGCTCGTGGCTACTTGTAAAAATCCCCTCTCCTTCTTTGTTAGGGTGTATCATGCGTACAATGTAAAAAATTTCTATATTCCTACCATGTTAATGAATTTCCTTAGTCTACATCTACTTACAATGGCCCCAATATTGAAGAATATCTTTAACCCACGTTCACAAGGATTTTAACTTAGCTTTCTCCTTTAACATTTTTCCACATGACTCCAAGGGTTCAACACCAAGGTATCCTTATTATAAGCGCATATATTCATGGAGAGCATGGACGATAATTTGGACATACATGATTTCCTTTAAGCTCAAAGAATCAACCACACGCAAACACCTGATTGAAATAGAAAAAGAAATAAACCAGAGCGATGGGAGCACCCCTCTTCGTTTTTCAACACACTTATGACAATTGTTCGGTGTGGCATTGATGAAGACCTGTTGGCTAGAAGTAGTGCGCCATGTTAACCTTTACCACACTTTGCTTGCTTCCCTCTCATTTCCTTCTTTCTACATGGTGCAACTCTTACAGGTCTCCTTCAGAAAAACGAAATTATGTGGATGGTAAATTGGAAATAAGGGCATTCATTAGTAATAAAGAGGCATATAAAAGGTGAATTGATGTTCATCACCAACTTAAGGTAAAAGAAAGAATTTTAGTGGGTGATATAAAGCATGGGACACCAAAAAAGGGTGGAATTAAAATGCTTTGCCTGAACTACTTGAAAGGTTCTAAAATGTCATGTAATACTCCATGGATTACACTAATTGTGGTTGAAAAAGTAATATGATGAAAGTTCCTGATTGGCATGTTACGCCCTCATAAGAGGGTAGAGGGTAGTTCTTCATCTTTGAAGAAAATCCATCCCGCATTCCTTTGTATTTGAGGATCCATCAAACTTATAAACGATCCATCATTTGCTTAACTTCTTCATGGGCTAAGGTAGCATCTTAGGTATGTAATCTGGTTGTTGATGGAGAATATGTTTTTCTATAGGTTGGGAAACTCGACAGTGTTCCACCTAACGTTTTTCCTCCCCTTTTTCTACACCCATTCGCGAGTTTGTTTGTCTGGAAACGTTTTAAGGTACCCCATTTTGGGTTAAAAAACGCTATCCACCTCGTTCAAAGGATTTTTGTCTACATTTGCCCTGTGTTTCAATTTTTTCTCTCCATAAGCCTCGACTTCAACACTTTCATCCCAGGACGCCCCGCAGTTGTAGTGTTTGTGACGAGGTACAATGTTAGGTACATGGTCATTGTCCATAAATCTCCATGTTGTGATGTAACTATAATATCTAAATGTAGAAATGTTATCATTATCAAACATTTTGATGAAGTAAACGAGACCTTCCAAAAGGGCAAGGGGGATGGATCGACACATTGTACAATTTCCTTCAGGGGGGTAAAAACAAACATGCGAGCAATTCAAAAATGAAACATGACAATATGAGGCTTTTCCCCACGTCTCTTGGGATGTGTTACGAGAAGTACAAAAAATGCTAAAAAATACCTTAAATGATTGAATACAGAAACGGGGCACATTGTCAATGTACAATGTATCCATAATTTTGGGGTATATTGCAACGAAGCAATGTACTCTGCTGGCCATCGTGGGGCTTTTTGTGATAAAAAAGGTTAAGGCGGGATTTTTAATTTAATACGTTGATGGCGGGGAGACCTCTGTCCAAACTTTCGACCACCTGGGATTAAGCGAGAGAGTTTTATTAATTCGGGGTATCCGGATATTTGTTTCTTCCTTGTCCTCTCTTGGTACAGGTCTGTAGCGGAAACCACGCTTTCGTGGAATTTTCAATAGGAATTTCGCGATTTTCTCAATCGCAACCGTCAATATTCTACATCGGGCGGGATTTTTCCGTACGTTTTCCAAGGCTGCTGAGAGTGGGCCTTCTTAGCCACGGATTGGTTGGCTCCCTGGCAGGAGCGGTTATGGGTGACGATTGGGCAGAATCGGCGATTAGCGGCAGTGGTTCCCTTCCGTCGCGACGGAAGGGGAGCCAGACCTCGGAAGAATGACGGTGGTAATTTTGAACGGCTGAAAGGCGACCTCCACACCTCTAATCTATGACCATCGGCCCCCTTTGGGCGAACAATGGAGTGCTTTGCGAAGAGGCGGAGGTGCGCTGGACACGTCGCACAGATGAACCATCGCTACACAACAAGCTCGTTTTTTTGGTTTGGCCATGTTCTTGAAGATCCTTCCAAAACTGATCGCAACTCGGCGTCGCTATCCATATTGGCCATAAAGTGTCGCTCGATTTCAGATATGGTCATAATTGACTGCGCTCCGTAGTCTCCCTAACTGTTCTAGCCATATTCAAGCGCGCGCCGGCTCATCCTTGCAAATGTGGCCATTAAAACAGCCGAAGGAAAAAGGATAGCGCGAGCTAGCGATATTGATGGAAGGAGCCCCATAAACACTCGATGATCTTGCAAAGCCATTCTCAGTTTCAGAGGGCCAAAGATGTACATGAAAGATAAAACATGAACCTTTAAGCACGCTCCCAGAGATAAAGAGCTGGAATCAAAATTTTAATAGAATTATTAACGCCTTTAAGCATCTTAAGTAGGTGATTGAAATTGAAATAAAATTTCGAGACCTTCAATGCATAAGAGAATTAGGTAGATTAATCGTCCTCATAACAAATCATTAAATATTGAAAACAATTAAGAAACCTTTTGTGTTGTACCATTTCATAAATTTATTTTCAATTCATTCATATATATAATACCTTATTGCCTTGCACCAAGGAAAAAATACAAATGCCTATCTATTGAAGCGGGAAATCGTGGATAAGAAATAAAACTTTATTCTCAAAACTTGATAGAAAAACGGAACCAGCTCAACTAAAGTGTGGAATAAATTTCAATTTGCGTGATATTTTAAACTCTAAGCACATGGAGACACACAAATAGAACTTAAAATCATGTTCATGGAACATTTTCAACAATTAAATACAAATCCAAGGATTTTTTGCATTACATTTCACATACATTTTGTACAATACAATTGAATTTTCTCACTTTACCATTCAATCACTTTATTATAAAGTTATTTCAAATATACAATTCCTTGATTGAAAACAAACCTGATAATATTTCGAAATTTTTTTGATCAGTTAGAAAATGAAAGAAAAATTTGCGTTTATTTTGTTATGATAACTTAAGCCTTTCAACATATGATCATTTTTATATTTATTCAAGGAATATTATGCTGAATAAACTCGTGTAGGAACATGATTTCATGGTACAGTGATAAAATTTCATTTTATTCACAATAATTTACGATTTAAATTTGAAAACATAATTTAGATATTCATTGTGTAAGAATTGAATAGGGAAAATATTACATGATCATGATTTTTTGTACTATTAGTGCCTCTCAATGTGCTTAGAGTCTCGCTTATCACGTCAATTTCTATTTATGCCACATTTTATTAAGCTATTTTCATTTTGAATATAAAATATCTTGGAATTGATTTTTATCTATTATGCACTATTTTGCGCTTTATTAAATACATATCATTATGTTATTTCAAAAGAAATACAACAATTAATGATAAAAATACAAAAATGTATAATTTTTTCATGAAATGTAACACGATAAAATGTTTTACTGTTTTTAAAATTTGAATGATTCTATGAGGACGATTATTCTATCTAAATTTCTCATCTCATGAAGGGCAAGAAATCTTATTTCAATTTCTATCACCTATTTAAGATCTCAATATGCTTTGCAGGCGTTGGTGGTTCTTTGTAAATTTTCATTTTTTATATAATTGTGATTTCAGCTATCTTTCATGTACATCTTTGTACCTTCAGAACTGAGAATGGCTTTGGGTGATCGTGGAGTTGTTATGGGGTTTCTTTCGTCAATAGCGCTCGCTCGCCCAATCCGTTTTCCTTCGGCCGTCTTAATTGCCACATTTGAATGTTCCTAAAACAGTAAGGGAGGCTACAGAGCGCAGTCAATTATGGCCAAATCTGAAATCGATCGACACTTTATGGCCATTATGGTTGATGAAGCCGAGCCGCGGACAGTTTTCGAAGGATTTTCGAAAAACATGGCCAAACGAAAACGACCCACGAGAATGCTCACTTCCACCGCGAACAGAGTTTGCGCCGGTTTCATGTCCTCCTCCTTCCGGAAATGATTTCGAAACATGATCGTCATGGTAGTGTTCACCGCCAGCCCCGGCGAGCCACCTCGGCTGGAATTGCGAGGAGATCGTTGCTCCGTTGGAAAAGACGAACGGATTTCATGACGTCAACATGCAGCCGACATTCTAGTCAAGCTCAAACGTGTTCTCTGTCGTCGTCTTTCGTGGACCGATCATGCTGACAGCCTGGCGTTGCTAAATTCCGAATCCGGAAGCTCAGAACGACGCGCTATTTGCGGCGGCGTCCTCATTGGAGGCTTCTCGTGGAAAGACTCCTAAGCCGCGGTTTTTTATGACGATTTCGAACTTTTACTCGAAGCGTAAGTCACTACTAGAACAGCCCAAAAAGGCCATTGCTACGACACAAGTGGTCACCCTTTCCCTTCATACCACACATGTTCCAGTCGTGCTTCATCCATACAAAGAAAGCCCACTTTCACAATACTTCAACGCTGGGTGCCAGTCTCCTAGACTATGGCAACCAAACCTCCTACTTACAGAAGGATGATTATTGAGTGGTGGAAGACAGTCATCCAAGCCCTCATTCCAATCCTTTCCATGCATTTTGAAAAGAAGATAGTGCGAAGTGACCGTACGAGGGGTTTCGAATGGACCCAAATCCTTCTCAAGGGTAGTGAGACCCAATTTTGGGAGGTGACCTGAATGGGGCAAGACTGCTTCAAAGCACTGTGCGACATTCTTGAAAAGAAGGGACTTCTCCACACATCACGCAAGGGCTTGTCCATTGCGGAGCAAGTGCTCATTTTCCTCTCGATCGTCGCACACGCCTACACCAACCGTACGGTTTGTCGTACCTTCCAACATAGTGTGGAGACGGTTCAACGAGTGTTCTATTGGGTCTTGAAAGCAATTCTTCAACTTCAGACAGACTACATCAAACTTCCATCAACATGCGAGAGTGTTATTTGGGNGGAGCAAGTGCTCATTTTCCTCTCGATCGTCGCACACGCCTACACCAACCGTACGGTTTGTCGTACCTTCCAACATAGTGTGGAGACGGTTCAACGAGTGTTCTATTGGGTCTTGAAAGCAATTCTTCAACTTCAGACAGACTACATCAAACTTCCATCAACATGCGAGAGTGTTATTTGGGCAGAAAGGGACACTCTGAACGGAAGTGCCTTCGACCATTGCTTGGGTGCCGACGACGGCACCCATATTGGAGCAACTGTGCCTGAGAGTGACCAAGGACGTTTCAGAGATCGCAAGGCTGCAACTTCTCAAAATGTCATGGCAACAGTCGCCCTTGATGGCCGCTTTTTCCACGTGATGGCGGGATGGGAGGGGTCTGCCCACGACTCGAGGATCTTTTGGAACGCCGTATCCAATGGATTCACCATCCCTGAGGGTTATTACTACCTCGTCGACTCGGGGTACCCCTTTACGCATGGCGTAATGCCACCTTATCGCAACACTCGTTATCACTTAAACGAGTGGCGACGCGGTCTACGTTGACCTGAGAACCCAGAAGAGCTCTTCAACAGACGTCATTCAGGTAAACGAAGTATCGTCGAACGCGCCTTTGGGTGCATCAAGGGCAAGTTCAGAATCCTAAGGCAAATGCCACGATATCCTTTCAAGACGCAACGGGACATCGTCCTTGCATGTGCTGTCCTCCACAACTTCTTGATGGAGCATGATGGGCTCTGCTTGGGGCCTCATGATTGTGAGGATGTCGTTGAAGAAGTCAGAGATAGTACCGAGGACGACACATAGATAACACATTACAATCCTAGCATCTATGACCAGCCCCTCACAGCAGCACAACGGCGTGCTATGGAGGCCCAGCGTGCATCTATCACCCAGGAGTTATTCAATGCTTGGCCTAACAGTCCCTATACTATTCAGTGATGTATGTAATTCCATTTGTTTAAGGGAAGGGTTTGGTCCATAAATGACACAAAGTTGACGGCATACTATGACATGTCACAAGAGCAATGTTGGGTGGGCAGTGTTTGGAATGACAGGGAAACATAGAGGATTTAATGTCATGGAAAATCTTCACATCAGAGAGCTCAATATCTCCCTAAATCAAAATCAAGAAAGGGAATGTTAGCTTTCACACTTGCTGGACCAGCGCTACCATCCTCCTCCTCCTTTAGCTCTAAGGAACGGAACTTAGCAGCCACAATTGGGTTCAGCAAGAGGTACATTTTTGCCTTGGCTGCATCTTG
The DNA here is from genome assembly GCA_023375785.1 of Penium margaritaceum. NCBI lineage: Eukaryota > Viridiplantae > Streptophyta > Zygnematophyceae > Desmidiales > Peniaceae > Penium > Penium margaritaceum. Next base: position 18,297 of record SZWC01011289.1, read on the forward strand.
AAGAAATAACTGACATCCTTTTGCAACCTTGATGGGTTCACTTTCAAGATCCTCAAGACGTGAAGCAGCACGGTATGCAACATCACCCTCGTCTACTACCTTACTGCCTTGTTCAGCCATGAGACGACATGTGTGAGCTAGGTTATCCACAGACTCTACTAGTGCAGATGAAGCAGAGGCACGCTTCCTCTTTGACGTTGTTGGTGTTGACTCCGGCGACAATGCCTTGGACTTCCTTGATGTTAAAGGTGATGGTTCTTGCACCTATAAGTGTAACGAATAATGACGAGGTAAGAGGACACGAAAAATACACACATAAAGATGAGGAAAATAAGGGAAAGAAGCAGATTGGGAAAATAGAACAAAACAAGCTAGAATAAAGTTGAGCAAAATGGTTGAAGGGGCGGATTGGAGAATGAGAGCACAAAAAGGTCACACATAAGAAGAAGGAAAACAAGGAAAAGGAGAAAACTTGGTTACTGGAACAAAACAAGCTAGAATGAATTTGGACAAGAGGGTTGAAGGGGCGGATTGGAGCATGAGAGCAAGAAAAAGTCACACATAAGAAGAAGGAAATAAGGAAAAGGAGAAGAATTGAAAAATTGAACAAAACAAGGGAAAATAAAGTTGAGGAAGAGGGTTGAAGGGGCAGATTGGGGCATAGTGGGACAGAAAAAGGACAACAACTCACATCTGTTGAAGGAGGACGAAGTGCACGAGGCGAATTTGGAGAGGATGGAGTTCCGTGGTTGTCTTCATCTTCATGTGGCTGACTTGTGGCAACGTCATCATCCTCGCTCTCACCCTCCTTCCCAACGTTTGCAGTGCTTTTTGCATCTTGGCCCGTTGCAACCGCATTTGCAAAAAATAAATCACAATACGGCAAGAGTTCCCACCCCGTTTCAAAGTCCGCATCCCCTGGATTGTGCTTGAGGTGTTCAAGCCACTTAGGAGAGCAAGCTATTGGACGGTTACGTAAGGCACCCCATCCACCACCCGTTTGACTCCTCAAGGTTTTGAACCGACCCCATTTTTGCCTGATCTTGTTCTTACGGTCATACAGTTGTGGCACCTTGGTGAGGGGGGCGGCACGATCTTCAAATTGCTCGTTGAAGGCCTGAAGGATGGTGTTCCATTGCGGTTTCTTCAGCCTACACCCGTCAGCGGAGGCCTTGTGATTGGTGACTACGTCTGTAGACTTTTGCATCAGAAACAGGTCGTGGTCACGGATCAGCTGTAGGGTTTCCTCCCGCGTCAGCTGCCTCCTCACAACGGGTGAAGCCATTGGGTTTCGTGGAGACACTTCTCTTCTAGCGGCGGACTCGTGAGGGAATCGCCTTTGGTGTCGGTACTGTTGACAAGTGTGAAATGGGGGTCGTGGGCAAGTGAGAGCAAGGTAGGAATGAGGATTGTCGTTGTGAGGAGCACATCGAGCGATGAGGCGTGGATGGAGTCGATGAAAAATTGGTAAATCGTGGAAAACATCTAATAGACGAAATGCGTGCATTGTCATTCTTCGTCATTCACGACCATCGATGGAGGAGGCATTCCATTTCGTAAACACGAATTCCACGCAAATAAAGCTTTTCACATGGAAACAGGTCTGGTTCGCAAACAAACCTTTGCACCGCGACGTCAATGCAAGGTTGTGTTGAACGATGCATCCGGTCGTGTTTACGAATCCGTGGAAAAATGATGAACGGATTTGGACAAACGATGAAGTTCAACCTTATCGTTCAGTGCAACATCGTGGACCGTGGATGAAAACAATCTGGTTACGAAGCAAGAGAAGTGCCTGTTGACAGTTCCTTGGCATTGTAAGGCTTTCTAGTTCTCGACCAAACCAGGAAGTACATATTAGTTTGAGAACTTTACTTGACATGTCTGAGTTGTAGTCGCGGGAGTCTACGTGGCGTAGGGATCTCGTTATGGGCAACACAAAAAAGAAATGCAATGCATTGCTCAAGTCGACGTGGCATAGAGCGAAGCCCGTTAGCAACTTTGCTCCATAATATCTTCAAGACGGTCGTCAAGCGAACCAAACACCCTTTCGTCTCCTTGACCGGTTTTGTGGCGACCACACGGCCCGTGTGGTCGAATCCAAACTACCCCTGAGCCGCGGATGGATGAGCGCATACCTCGATTCGTCATCGTCATCATTCAACGTCGAAGAGCNAGCAAACCCGACCACCATGGAAGGTAGTGAAATCACTATTCTTTTATTGAGGAGGGTGGTTTCTTCCATGCCCATCCAGCAACGCCTGTAAGCACCGTGTTGATGCACCCAAGATGTGCTTTGCTCTCTTTTGACTTCCGCGAAGTGAAACTAAGTGTGCTTCGTTTTCCCCTGTGGTAAACCATCTGGTTCCAGATGTAAAGGGTTGTCAAAAGAGCTGTCATCCTATGTGTACATCAGTGACATTGAAGGCTTTCAGTTGTTTGGAACGCGTCATCCTTCCACGCATCCGCAGTTGCAGTCGAGTGTCAACGAGAACAATCGTAACCGGCCTCGCAATGGAACATTTTTGTTTGCAAAGAAATTCGCAAACGCGATTCACGTTGCAGTCGTAGAAACAAAACTAACCTCCAGATTTCATCAAATCTATTTGACAGATACACAAGGACGTGTCGATCGGCGATCATTGCGACAAGTAACTTTATCTGTTTCACGTCAGATTTTCACATTGACTGACAACGACTGCNNNCGTCATGAACCTCGCAAATGTACGTTTTCGCACATACGGCGACCTGTCCATTGGAATACTTGGAACTTGGCTCATGGGCTCGAAGAAAGAGACATCGATGGCTCATGAATCTCACCAACTAGGGGTATTATTCGTTTGTCGATCTTGTCGGCTTTCCTAGGCACCGTGTTTATGCAAAGATTTTTTTGCGATGTTAGCATCTAGATTAACAAGTGTTCAATGTTGCATGCAAGGCGTGCACATGGTTACGTAGTACATCTTAAGTGAAAAAGAAATTCGGAATCCAGGGAGACTTCAGTGAACTTGATCATAGTACAATGTAAGTGTCAAACAGTATAGTACATTCGCATATGGGTTGTATGTACGAAGTAAAAGAACCTTGCCATTGATGGCAATGGGCGGCCATTTGACATGTCCATCTTGTAGTTGCTACTTCTCTCACCATCTCCTACAAAAAAAAACCAGATCCCATCATGCACGGATCGTTTTAGTCGGTCACATGGAATCAAGCTAAACAAAACAAAACATTTTAGACCCTTGATCTGTGACAAACTTGTTTTGCGAGCATGTTTTGCTACTGGTTGGTAAGAAGGGAATAATGGTGATAANATTGTTCGAACCTTCATTTTCCATGCTTCATTCCTATCTTCCTTGCATCGATTGCTATTCACATGTGATATACATCCTAGTCAATTGTTCAAAGCGCGTACATTCTTTGAAGTCCGATTAGAGTTCCAGCATGTGATGTTTACATGAAAGAATGCAGGAACTTGTGCATCTTTCAGTAAACAAAAGATATCACAATCTTCTTGTTTGCTTCAAACTTTCATGAAAAATCCATAGAAAATCCACCAAAAAAAATTAGAATGCTCCATAAAGTTTGAAGAAGAAGGATGAAATACAGTTTAGACGTATAGAAGCCAATACTGTGGAGGTAGGTGAATGCATTGATGAATAATCTAATTTATTTGTCGTTTCATTCATGTCCTTTACAAGAAGTGAGTTTCAAGTAACTTCCGTGGGATACTAAGTGTTTTTCTCCTCGTGGACATGGATGTACGTGGTTTTTTTATAAATAAAAATTCTACAATATCAACCAATCACCTTAAGTACAAAAAGATTCATCTCATTCCATAAAACTTTTATGCTATTTTTAAAATATCCAGGCACACATCCTCCTATATCTTCATATGAACGCCAGGGTCCATGCTCAGCCCTTGGTCTTGTTTTTGTGGTGACTCAGCTCATCCAACACCCCTCCCCTCTTCTAACCGGCCTCAGTCCGAGAAAAGAAAGTTTTGTGAGAGAACGTTCATCCACCATATGCCATGTTCATCATCCCACTATCTCCACCCACCGTGCTGACATCCGTCATCGTGCCGAAGTCGACCGTCGTTGGTTGGACTGGTCTTGTTCGAGAGGGTGGCGTACAGCGAGGCGTGTGGAACTTTCTTCTTTCCTAAATTGTTTTTGCAGTGTTTACATAAAACTCGCACTCTCTTCTATCCTCACTCCGTCCAAACCGGAGTTTGATGCCCTGTCCTACTAGTTGCAAGAGCTTAAGTTTCTTCCTCGATTATTTGTACACACAGCGCGTAGCCCTTGTGGTGGCTATCGCCACCCTCCGCGCGTCGCCCCCCACCCCCACCTCCCCCCCTCCTACCCACCTTTTGCCGCTCACAGACCGCCAGCGTGACGATGTTGAAGCGAAGCTTTTGGCTTTGTTTCAACATCGCTTTTTCCCTTGTCCACACCTCTGTGACCCGCGCCATTGCGACCCACTATAGAAGCAGCAGCAGCAGCAGATTCCATTGTTTTGGCAAGGCCCACAGCAATAGCTGCACACTCAACCACGGAAGCAATGGCCGCAGCAGGCGGCGACGGAAGCAGCTCTCGTTTATGAGTGCGTGCGCACATGCTGCTACCGCTGCTGATGCGTCTGACGCTGGTGCTGGTGCTATAGTGGATGCAGCCGCTCCTGACGCCGACTCCGCTTCCACCAAGGAGGCTGAAGAGGTCACGGTGGGCGCCCGTCGTGCGTGCGTGTGTGTGTGCATGCGTGACTATGTGTGTGTGTGTGCGTGCTTGCATGCGTGTGTGTGTGTGTGTGCGTGCATGCGTGCATGCCTGTACGTGCGTGCGTGCGTGCGTGGATGCGTGCGCGCATGCCCGCATGCATACGTGCGTGTGTGCGTGCCTGTACGTGTGTGCATTCGTGAATGCGTGCATTCGTGCGTGCGTGCGTGTGCGTGTGACTATTTGTCAGTGTGTGTGTGTGGTGTGGTGTGTGTGTGTGTGTGTGACTGTGTGTGACTGTGTGACTGTGTGTATGTGTGTGTGTGTGCTTGTGTGTGTGTATGTGTGTGTGTGACTGTGAGTGTGACACTCACACTCAACACTCACACTCATATATACTCTCACACTCACACTCTCACTCTCACACTCATACACACTCACACGCCCACACACTCACACACTCTCACACTCGCACTCAGAGACACTCTCACATTCACACTCACACACTCTCACACTCACATACTCCCAGTTACACACTCACACACTCACCCACTGAAACACTCACACACTCACACACACACACATACACACACACACACACACATACACATACTCACACACTCATACACACACACACCCACACACACACACACTCACACACTCATACACTTGTACACTCACACACTCACACACTCACGCAGTCACACACACACACACACACACTCACACACTCATACACTTGTACACTCACACACTCACACACTCACGCAGTCACACACACACACACACACACTCACACACTCATACACTTGTACACTCACACACTCACACACTCACGCAGTCACACACACACACACACACACTCACACACTCATACACTTGTACACTCACACACTCACACACTCACGCAGTCACACACACACACACACACACTCACACACTCATACACTTGTACACTCACACACTCACACACTCACGCAGTCACACACACACACACACACACTCACACACTCATACACTTGTACACTCACACACTCACACACTCACGCAGTCACACACACACACACACACACTCACACACTCATACACTTGTACACTCACACACTCACACACTCACGCAGTCACACACACACACACACACACTCACACACTCATACACTTGTACACTCACACACTCACACACTCACGCAGTCACACACACACACACACACACTCACACACTCATACACTTGTACACTCACACACTCACACACTCACGCAGTCACACACACACACACACACACTCACACACTCATACACTTGTACACTCACACACTCACACACTCACGCAGTCACACACACACACACACACACTCACACACTCATACACTTGTACACTCACACACTCACACACTCACGCAGTCACACACACACACACACACACTCACACACTCATACACTTGTACACTCACACACTCACACACTCACGCAGTCACACACACACACACACACACTCACACACTCATACACTTGTACACTCACACACTCACACACTCACGCAGTCACACACACACACACACACACTCACACACTCATACACTTGTACACTCACACACTCACACACTCACGCAGTCACACACACACACACACACACTCACACACTCACACACACACACACTCACACACACACACACACACACACTCACACTCGCACTCGCCCTCGCACTTGCACTCGCACTCGTACTCGCACTCGTACTCGTACTTGGACTCGCACTCACACTTGCACACGCACACATACACGCACGCACACACGTACGCACATGCACACACACACACACACACACGTGCACACACACACATACATACACACACACACACATACACTCTCAAACTACTCTCACTATCACTCTCACTCTCGCTCACTCTCACACTCATTGTCACTCTCGCTCACTCTCACACTCACTGTTACTCTCACTCGCTGATATACACACTAACCCTCACACCCACACTAAAACTCTCTCTCTCTCTCTCTCTCTCTCT
>SZWC01011289.1:27101-45650 GCA_023375785.1 Penium margaritaceum
ACATACACACACACACACACACACACACACACACACGGAGGCATTATCACACCCTGTTTTGTTTTAAAACGCGAAACTATGCCAAAATTTGTTTTTAAACTTGGGTCAAAAGTTTGATGACAATGGTTACTACGTAACCCAAAAAGCCAGCTCGCTACAGTTTTGAGATGTTCTGTAGCGGGAGGGCCGGTTCGGCCCTCCCTCCTTGCTAAAGCGAGGGGTGGTTGTGTACCAACCCTCGCGCCAGCGAAGCCTGGCCGGCGGCCAGCACTTCGCTGACCGCCGGCCAGCTCGTTGCCGGCCGGCTAGACAGCCGGCGGCCGGCCAAGCGACCAGCGAGCCACCGGCCGGCCAGCCGCCAGCCGCCGATCGTGGCCTCAGCCCGATCGGCGGCTGAGGGGCCACGAGGGCCTCGAGGCTGAGGCCTCGTGGCCTCATGCCCTTGCCCCCCCTCGCCCTCCTTGCAAACAATCAAGCGAGAACGAGGGATAGGGGGATCGAGAGTGAGGACGAGAGGACTGGCGCGAAATTGCAAGCGTGCCTCGCACGCGACGATTTCGCGTCAGAACGGCAAAACGTAAATCAAAGTTCGTTTACGATGAATTTTGACATGAAATAAACAAAAGAACTCGTGCGAACACACGAGTTCGAGGTAAAAACCCTCTGTTTTGGTCCCAAAAACAGGGACAGGGTTAAAAACAGAAATGGGCCTCCGAAGACTCGAAACATTCAAGTCTCCCTACTCTAGGTCATTGATGACAATTGCCNCAGTGCTCCTTCCCAAGCTTAGGGACTCTCACGACTTGAGAGCATTCTAAGAAGGAGGGTGATACTTCGAAGATTTTTGGCGACTCGCCAATGCCGACGGCTCAAGGGAGATACCGCCCAAGAACGCGAGAGGTGTCAAGGAGAGTGAAGAGAATACTAAGGAAGACAAGAACACAAGATGAAGAAAATAAGTTGGAGAAGAGAGTGGAAGGCTTGGTAGGAATTTTTAGAGTTCTCCTTGCCACTCTTTGCTCTTGTATTGTAAGCAACATTCACACTCCTCATTTTATTGTCTTGTAATTTTCTGTTTTCCTAGGTACTAGTCCCTGCCAATCACCGTGAGTCACGGCTTAGGAAGACTAGTTTCAGAACCCACGACCTTGTGCCGACGTGGCTGCCTAGGAAACTAGAAATCCAAACTGAAATTGCCTCACCGATCGTGAGAGCTAGATTTTAGGAGGCAATCCCTCCTTTAAGTTGTGGGGTGATCCTCACAATGACCTTCACGTGCTAGTTGTATGAATGACGACATGGCAAGTGCCGGACCTTCCAAGACCAACGAGGGCAAGGTGGTGACGGCCTCACCATGAGCTCTCGGCGGACTCCAAATTTTGGGAGCCGCCGCTACGAGCACGGTTGCCAATCCAAAGGCAACCGTACCGCCTAAGGCAATTGTACTACCTAAGGCAACCGTACTGCCAAAGGCCACCGTACCGCCTAAGGCAACGGACGCCAACCTTGGCGACACCAAGAAGCGTGCGGAGGCCAAAAACTTCCTCGACGAGCACGTCGACGCGCACGTGGGCGACCCCCACGCGACGGACGACCCAATGGAAGAGGATCTCCTAGAAGAAGACCCCGACGAAGAGCATGACACTGACGATGGCTATGGCGACGAGGACTGCGACCATCGTCATCGTCGTTCGGTGAACTCGAGTTGATATGCTCGAGAAGGATAAGATGCCCACCGCATCGCCTGAAGCTGCCGACGACATCGAGACTGCCAAGAGCAGCAAGGGCGCTGAAAGCGGTCACACGGGAAGTTCCCGCGAGAACAAGCCGGACGACGACGCCACGAAGGCAATTTGCGATGACCGTCGTAGGCTCGCGGATTTTGCTACTGAGGCGGCAGGCCGACTGAAGATCACCACTGACAGTGGGAATACGGCACCTCTCGGAGGAATGGGGGCGGACCCCCCTTCCTACGATGTGGCCGCAATGGGGCAGGACAGCGCCCACTCGAGCGTCGTTGCCGACGACAGTCTCCTCCAAAAGGTGGGACTCCTTGGAGACGTGTACACAAACCGTACCCTCCTGCAGTGGGTAAGGGTGCACAGACAATGCGAGGCCCCGGAGACTATGGCGGATGCTCTGAAGACATTAGAGCTCAAATTCGCGTTCGCCAACCTACTGGCCCACGTCGGACAGAGCATCACAGAACTCGATCGTGATCACCAGCTGCAGCGCTTGGCCGCCGGTGAGGCAAGCCGCCAATGCAATGACCTCGAGAAGGCGTTGTAGAGCGTGACCCAGGTGCAGTTGCAGCAGCAAGCGCAGCGTACCGCAGGTGCGGATGCCACTGCCCGTGGCAACGATGACTTGCCTACCTCGACGACTTTGGGGTCGGTCATGAACACGTCCTTCCTCCACAGTGTAGAGATCTTCCAAAAGGGCGTGAATCTGACCGACTGGCTGAACGGCATGGAGTACGTTCTACGTGTCCACAAGGCTCCACTCAGCCAGTGGGGCAACATTGCCACGACGCGGCTTGAGGACAAACTCTTCAAGTATGTGGTCAAGGAGTGGACTGCACAGCAGCCGCACCTCAAGTGGCAGCCGATACCGTGGGAGGCCTTATACACGATCATGCATAAGAAGGGCACCCAACGTGAGGAGGGTAACGTGCCTTCTACAAGATCAAGGACTTCAGGCTGCTGGGCAGCTCCCTCGAATCCTTCTTGAGGGAGTTTGCCGCACTCGTGGAGGAAGCAGAAAGCTTCACCGAGGGCGATGGGAGTCAGACCTTCAAGTACCTGGGGTGCATGCTGCTGGAGTACTTGCATGATGGTCTTGCAAGCGAGAAGCTGAAAGACAAGACCACCAGGACAGCCACTGGCCAAGCTTGGACAAGCCGGAGGGCATCGTGTGACTATATAAACGAAGTGTATTCAACGAACCCGAAGTGCTACTCTGATGCACGGCCAAACGCGCGTGCACAACAACGCCGCGACATGCGCATGAACGGTGCAAGGGCTGGTGGGTCAGCTGGATAGCGAGGCGAGGCCAAGGGCAAGCAGCCTGCAAACCCTCCAGCCAAGAAGGCTGGTGGATACAAGGGCCCCNACAGGGCCGTGGGGCAGGTTTTCCCCACCCCAGAGAGATGTCATTGGGGACCACTCACGGGTAAAACTGGATCACAAGTGTGGATTCATGTTTTCAGATGACGATGTTAAATAATTTGACTTTTTGACGAGGTCAAATTTCTCTGTTGTTTTCTCTCCTCTTGTTGAACCGCATTGTACACTTGCTGACCGACATTACCCACTAAACCTTGCATCTGCAAACAAGATGCATGATCGTACATGCTTAGTGGTGGCGATACCAACCACTGTGCAAGAGTTGTGTGATGCAGTGATTGAAGCAAACGCCCTCAAAGCAATGAGTTCAATCACGTTCGCAGTACCTTTAGTCAATGATTTTGACCCAGTCAAATTTAAAGATTGGAAGGTGCTGGCTGAATTCATACGTGCCCACAAGATGTGGACTCAGGTGGGTGAATCATGGGAGCTGCGAGGAACGTCGTACAGATTCCGTGTTTNATAAACGAAGTGTATTCAACGAACCCGAAGTGCTACTCTGATGCACGGCCAAACGCGCGTGCACAACAACGCCGCGACATGCGTATGAACGGTGCAAGGGCTGGTGGGTCAGCTGGATAGCGAGGCGAGGCCAAGGGCAAGCAGCCTGCAAACCCTCCAGCCAAGAAGGCTGGTGGATACAAGGGCCCCAAAAACAAGCGTAGCTGCGAGAATGACGAGCTGCAGACAGCGCGTGAGCGTCGCAACGCATCCTTTCGCGAAGGGCTCTGGCACAACTGCATGCAGTAGGACCACTTTAGGGCTCAGTGCCCTCAGGCTGCTGGTGGTGCACAAGAGGCCGCGGCGTTAGCTGCAGCAGCAGCACCTCGTGGGGATGGTGCAGCAGGAGGCCGCGGCCAGGGCCGAGTACAGGATCGCGGTCGCAGCAATATGCCCGGCCGTGGCAACGGACAGGGCCGTGGGGCAGGTTTTCCCCACCCCAGAGAGATGTCATTGGGGACCACTCACGGGTAAAACTGGATCACAAGTGTGGATTCATGTTTTCAGATGACGATGTTAAATAATTTGACTTTTTGACGAGGTCAAATTTCTCTGTTGTTTTCTCTCCTCTTGTTGAACCACATTCTACACTTGCTGACAGACATTACCCACTAAACCTTGCATCTGCAAACAAGATGCATGATCGTACATGCTTAGTGGTGGCGATACCAACCACTGTGCAAGAGTTGTGTGATGCAGTGATTGAAGCAAACGCCCTCAAAGCAATGAGTTCAATCACGTTCGCAGTACCTTTAGTCAATGATTTTGACCCAGTCAAATTTAAAGATTGGAAGGTGCTGGCTGAATTCATACGTGCCCACAAGATGTGGACTCAGGTGGGTGAATCATGGGAGCTGCGAGGAACGTCGTACAGATTCCGTGTTTATCACAAACTCGGCTTGCCGTCGCCGAGTCTGTTCACTCGAAAGAGTGGAGGCAACATGATGATGCAGTTCAAAGGACACCTCGCTGGTGCCCCCGTGAATGTACTTGCTGACACTGGAGGAGACGACCCTTTTGTTAGTCTTGGCCTTACCCGACAGGTTGGCCTCAAGTACAAGCCATCAAATGGCGCAGTTGTTGTCGGTGGCAACCGTACGGTACCTGTGATCGGTACATATAAAGCGAAAACTTGTATTCATGGGTACACACAGAGTGTCACGTTGAATACACTCAACCTTCTTTACCCGTTTGACGTGGTGCTAGGCAATCCATGGCTTTGTGAAAACAAGGCTCTAATGTACTTTGGATCAAAGCTTTTGATCCTCTGAAAAGGACAACGCCGCTTTACGTTGATTTCAAGTACAGAAACACTATCGATGTTACTCAAAGTCCATGCTAGTTTGTCTGCGATGCAGGTGAAGAGACGTATTCGACAAGGTTGTCGATACCTCTTGGCTCAGCTGCAGAAAGTGGAGGACGACGTGAAAGAAGACACGCCACAAGAGATGAAATATCTATTGGCGCAGTTCTTGAATGCATTCCAAGACCCACCGGCAGTGCTTCTACCAGAAAGACACATGGGCCACACAATTCCGCTGCAACCGGAGGCGACTCCTCCGTTCAGACCCATGTATCACCTTAGTCCAGCAGAAAGGCGAGAGGCCAAACGCCAAATCAAAGAGTACCTTGCAAAAGGGTGGATCAAGCCCTGTAGCTCGCCTTACGATGCGCCGATCCTTTTTGTGAACAAAAAGGATGATGGTTTATGCATGTGTGTGTATAACCGGGCGTTGAACAAGCTGACGGTGAAATTTTGATTCCCCTTACCACAGATTGAGGACCTTTTTGACCAACTCCAAGGCGTAGAAGTATATTCGTCCTTGGATTTGTCTCAAGGGTACCATCAAATCGGCATCACAAAAGATGATGCACCCAAAACCGCGTTTCGAATACACATGGGACACTATCAGTTCCGAGTGTTATGCTTCGGGCTTGCAATTGCCTCGGCAGCCTTCCAAAGAGAAATGAACCGAACGTTCGCCAAGCAACTCAAATAGTTTGTCTTAGTTTACCTGAATGACATCCTTGTTTTTTCCAAATAAATGGAAGAGCACATAGAACATGTGCGCGAAGCTCTCGCAATCCTTTGGGAACAAAAGTTTTATGAAAAAGTGATCAAGTGCAAGTTTGCACAAGATGAGCTCGAATACCTTGGACACATCGTCGGCAAGAACGGCATCCGTGTCGACCCACAAAAGCTGCAAGCCATTAAGGACTGGCCACGCCCTAAAACTGTTGGGCACATTCCGTCTTTCCTCGGCCTTGCAGACTATGCAAGGGTATTGGACCCTAGTATCACCGCAAACCAGGCTCACGCGAAAAGACGTGCGTTGGGAATGGACACCTGATTACGAGAACGCTTTTCTCAAATTGAAAGAGCTTCTATCCACCGCACCTGTCCTAGATCTTCCGGATCCATCGCAACCGTGGGAGGTTTGATGTGATGCATTGGTAGTAGGACTTGGAGCCATCCTCATGCAGAACGGTCACCCAGTTGCGTATGAGAGCTGGAAGCTCACCCCCGCAGAAACGCAGTACACGACTAGGGATCAAGAGCTCCTTGCGGTAGTACACGCTTTCAAGATGTGGCGTTGCTACCTCAAGGGTGCTTAAGGGGTTGTAACGGTTATGACAGACCATAATCCATTGGTGTTTTTCCAAACGCAACCGAACCTGTCAAGACGAGAGGAGCGTTGAAGCAAATACCTGAGCCGATTCTCGTTCACATAGGAATATCAGCCATGACACATCAATGTGGCCGGTCCACTAAGCCGACAGCCTATGGAAGTTAAAGCAACCACCAGGGTTAGTGGGTGTTTTATGGCCATTGCAACAGTAACAGTACAATCACCAGATCCTGTAGCACCTCTGTGGCAACCACCACTAGATATTATCCATTACAGGATCCGGATGGGATACAATGTGGATTCTTGGTTTCAAGACTCTCAGAATTTGGACAATTACAGCTTGGTGGATACCGCAGGAATCTACTGGCAAGGAGAACAAGTTATTGTTCCAAACTTGGGAGACCTTCGAGCAAAGGTTATCTCCCAATTCCACGACCCACCGGTCGCAAGTCATGTGAGACCCTGAAAGATCGTACAGGCATTCTCGGACCACTATTAGTGGCCAGGATGGAGTTTCAATGTCCGTAAGCATTGCATGACATGCGACCCATGTCTTTGGAATAAGGCTAGTAACAAGAAGGCTGCTTGACTCCTCCAACAGCTTCCCATTCCTGGGACTCCATGGGAGTGCATCAGCATCGACTTCATTACTGGTCTTCCGAACACTGCCCGTGGCCACGATGCAATCGTTGTGGTCGTGGATCTTTTGACGAAGATGACACACTTCATTCCTACAACCACTGACATGAACGTAGAGGAGACCGCTCGTCTCTTCTTTGAGGGTGTCGTAAAGTACCACGGCTTGCCGTTGCACATTATCTCTGATCGGGATAAAACATTTGCTAGTAAGTTATGGCAAAAGATGCACGAGTACTTCGGCAGCGAGTCGCAAATGTCGACAACATTTCACCCTCAGACTGACGGACAAACAAAGCACATGAATCGTACTCTTGAGCAGGTGGTCCGCATGTACGTGGACCCTGTCATGCATGATTGGGACGAATTCCTAGCAACGGCAGAGTTTGCGGTGAACAATTCGGTGAACGAGTCCACACAGTTTACAGCGTTTGTGATGAATAGTGGTCGGTATCCTGTGGTACCCTCTTCATTGGTGAAGAGTGGGAGTGCTGGAGGGGAGGTTCCTTCTGGTCCAGCCTTTGCCGAGCGCATCGAATCCTTGTTACAGGAAGCAAACGGTCACCTTCAAGCAGCTCGGCAACGACAAAAGGCATATGCCGACAAAGGTCGCCGGGAGGTCTCGTTTGACATCGGTGACAAAGTGTTGCTTAGCACTAAAAACGTTCGGCTGAAGTCCCTAGGGGCAAGAAAACTTCTATCGAAGTGGATTGGGCCGTTTCCCATTGTGGCACGTATCGGGCCAGTGGCCTACCGATTGCTACTTCCGCCCAGTATGAAGACACATGACGTGTTTCATGTGAGCATGCTGGCTCCATACACGGCAGACGAAACCGTTCAGCCAGCGCCAGCATTCCTTGTTGCCGATGGCCAATACGAGGTCCTTCGTGTACTCCACCACCGAGAGCGTACTCTTCGGTCGCACGTTATCAGGGAGTACCGCGTTCATTGGGCCGGTTGTGGACCTGAACATAATTCATGGTAGCCGGAATCTTGGTTGTCCAACAGGGTGGTCAACGAGTACTGGAGCAAGCTTGCATCTCGCACCGATCAACGCGTTGCAGGAGGTACCACCTGAACGCGGAAAAAGTGAACAACATTCCCACGGGGCAGCATTCATGGACAGCGACCATAGGGGGTTGGGGACGCCCAACATGGTTGTCGCGCGGACGCTCCAGCCCAAAAGGGGGAGACTGCTAGCCGTGGTGACCTACAAGCTGTAGCTTAGGTCCAAGTACCATGCACATGTTCATGTCTAGCTGGTGATTGAAATGATTAGTTTTCTTTCACAATGTTGAAAACTCGCTTACTGAAAATCCTACTTGTTTTTCGTGAACCGGGACAGTTCATAATAAGTGGGGAGGGGTGGTTGAGCACCACCTCTTGTGTCAGCGAGGGCTGGCTGGCGGCCAGCACTTTGCTGGCCGCCGGCCAGCTCGCTGCCAGCTGGCTAGACAGCCGGCGGCCAGCCAAGCGACCCGCCGGCCAGCCGCCAGCCGCCCATTGCGGCCTCAGCCCGATCGGCGGCTAAGGGGCCACGAGGGCCTCGAGGGTGAGGCCTCGTGGCCTCGTGCCCTCGCCCCCCCTCGTCCTTCTTGTAAACAAGCAAGCGAGGACAAGGGATAGGGGGAGCGAGGGTGAGGACGAGAGGACTGGCGCAAAATTGCTAGTGTGCCTCGCATGCGAGGATTTCAAGCGAGAACAGTAAAACGTAAATCGAAGTTCGTTTACGACAAATTTTGACAAAAAATATACGAAGTAACTCATGCAAACACACGAGTTCAATGTAAAAACTCCCGGTTTGGGTCCCAAAACCAAGAGTAGCGTTCAAAACGGAAATGGGCCTCCAGAGACTCGAAATATTTGAGTGTCTCTGCTTTGGGTCGTTGATGACGATTGCCCCTCAGTCCTACAAAGGGGGTAAACCCCTGACACGGACTGAGAACGCCATTCTGCAAACTTCGACGACGACTTTAGAGCAAGAGTTGGAGACTCGACCCGTTACATGTTCCTTACGTCATGAACCTCGCAGACGTACATTTTGCACATACAAGGGGGGTGAACTGGCGCTTTGATTTTGCTATTGATTCTTTGAACCCGCCGGTTCAGTTAGCGGGAGGCAGCGCTGCAATCCGATGTGTGAGCGCTCCCTAATGCTTGCAATTGTGCCAAAATGTCGCAGCAGAATCAAAGGAGAATTTGAAGGTTTCCCGCTGATTCATCATGACTTTATCGCCTTGAAATCCTACGTGGCGGGGTTCCCAATGCCTGGGAAACGTCTTAAGTGCAGCGAAAGGAAGAGTCAAAGCTAAGACCCACTATGAAGACATTCATTTATAAACCTCTGCTAAAAATGGTATTACTCAATCTTCTTAGTCATCGAAGGCCAAGGTAGTTTCCAAACCGGCCGGAAATTGGTCGAAAGCTTGCGTGCCCGTTGATGCCGCTCTATTCGGAAGATGCGCAGCGGGGGGGTGGCCCATTAGAGAAGGAACCGTCCACAAAAATAGGACGTTCAGCTGCCAATGTCGGAAGGGGTAAACCCGCGAGAGCTGCAGGCACGGCTGCCAGGTCCTGCTTATTCAAACCGGTTCCCTCTCGATGACAGAATCACAGAAGAATCTTAATTTATGCGCCAAATCGATGAAGCCCTACAACCAACAGCAAAATCACACCGCCGTTTCCACCCCCAAGGACCAATACTCTGGATTACGTGGAACAAGGCTGACTGGTTCTCTGAAAGAGACTAGCATGCCCCTAGCATCTCGCCAGCTCCTGATATTACTCGATTTTCTCTCTTTCCGGTATTCCAACTATTTACCTCACCATTTCCGAGAATGTGGAATTTTTTCAGATCAGTTCCTTGTATGACTAAGAAAAGATGGAAGGTCGCGTTTGCTCCTAAGAGCTCCTGTCATAGAGAGCGAGACCTGTATCTTTCCATTTCTTAAGAAAGTTCTTAAAAACATCATCGCGATGGTCCTTTCTAAAAACATGCTTTCTCATGATACGCGATTTCCCCAACATCACAAGGCAAATCCCACTTGCTCGATGGATAAATGGCAAACATCACGGTGCCTGCTGAAGATGTCTAGGGGATAAAAATCTATGCCGGCCGGTGAAATCTACTTGACGCCAACGCAGAATGGAGGCGAGGCAAATATGCGACACTCGTCTGGTCTGTAGCGACTGCTGCAACGAAACAACCTCCATAAGCATCTAGTTGCTTGCACTTCCAGGACATCAACATGGTGCCCTAATCTTTTCGTCGCGGTTTTTTAGAACATATCATCTTTTAAACAATTCCCGGACTGCGAAAGAAAGCGAGCAAGGTATCGTTTGCTAGTCAAATTTTTGAACATTCACTGGTCGAATGGAATTCTCCCATTTTTTGTGACATTGTCAAAAGCCAGTATCACGATGCTCCTTTCTAGAAACATACTTTCTGTTGGTGCACGAATTTCTCAACATCGCAGGGCAAGTCCTGGTCTCTCGATGGCAAAATCGCAAACATCGGGGTGCCTCTTGAAGATGTCCGGGCAGAAAAATCTATCTGACGCCAACGAAGCATGGACGTCAGGCGAATTTGCCACTCGCTTGTTCAAAAGCAAAGGTTTTAATGAAACAACTTGCATCACTGTCTAGATGCTGGCCCCTTATGACATCAACACGGTGCCTAAGCTGATTCTGAGAAACCAGTTTTTAATAAACGAATCCACGACTGACGAAGAGAAACATAAATGTTGTGTTTTGTCATTGGGTACATGTAGGGATTACCCATGAAATTCAATTATGTGTATGCCCTACCCGGCGTTCGGAATAACGAGACTCCCCTACCCACTCATATGAGATTATTAACAAATTACCCACGAACAGTGAGAAGACGCAGCATGTCGATGCTGCATGCCATGTAGCATCGACATGATGACATCATCACTTGCTTCAAACATTCACAAACCCCTGATTCGAGGGGTTTGTGAATGTTCGTGGAGGGGGGTCGTTTGGTTCGCATGGGGGGTCCGAGACTCCCCATGCGTTGAAAGGGAACTTGCTCGGCCCCGCTACCGCGGGGCCCAATAAGAGCCCGCGCAAAAACAAAACCCTAAACCCCGAATGTAATTCAAGGTAGGGTTTGACAATGGCTTGAATGGAAAATCTTTACGGTTTGCGAGTGAGAAAGGGAGGGAAAAAAAGCGTCTCCACTCGAACTCGAAAACGGGCGTTTTCGCTCGATCGCGATTCTCTCGTGGGAGCAAGAATCGCAATGGGGGTCGACATGCCCCACCTCACTTTGCTGGATCAGTGGCGCATGCCGCTGATTGAGCATGTGAAGTGAGTGGGCAGGGCAGACTTGATTTTTAAGTCGTCGGGTAGGGCGTTCCTGACCCCCTCCGTTTATGGGTATGACGGGTATTATTACTTAATGAATTGACTAGTAGACAAAACTTTCACATTTTCAAATGAAATTTCAAGAAATAATAACACGATGCTCCTTTATGAAAACATGCTTTCTGGTGATACACGGTTTTCCTAGCATCAGAAGGCAAATCTAAGTCGCTCGATGAAAAAATCGCCAACATAGCCATTACACAGCGACCTAGTCGTGGTTGCAAAATATGTCTCCACCCCTTGGGTAAAAAAGACCAGGAAATACCAACCAGGTATTTTACACACCCAAACTGGTAATCTGGGTAAGTCGGGTGTTATCCAAGACATGAATATCTGCCAGGTTAGGATTTCCCCCTTTGCTGATTGGTTGGTAATAAGCCGTAGTGGACGAGGATGGACCGTCCAGGTCTATCCGATGACATCAGCAAAGTAGGAAGTATCCTATAGAATCCTTTCCTATGACGATACGTTGGTCGGTGGGTCGCGCTCCGGCTCCCACCCCGTGGGATTTTACCCACTGGTTCAGTCGCAGAGGCTAACCATTCCATTTCAAGGGCTTCACTTTACCCTCCTACCCACCTACGACGACGGTTTGTTACATTGGCATCGGAGCCAGGTCACGATTGAAGAGACCTACGACTTTCGCGCTTTACTTCATTGGGACCCGGGGTCAGCTGACGGGCGGACAATCTTCGCACTCCAATTCGGATGCCATGTCAGAAACAAGATGCAGGTGTTGCACGCAAAGCGTGCATAGCGCTACATAGTAAGCGAGCAAAAGTATTCATATTGGTATCTCTTAAGAGGCGAAAAAATTGCCGCCAATCTGGACCACATAATGGAAGGTTTGCCATGAGAATTTAATTCATCTATGGAAACAGAAACTGGTTGTAAATTTACTGCCAAACTGTCTCCCGCATTTGTTCAAACTAAATTTTTTTGTTCGCCCATTGTGTATGGTTTAGGCAAACTCTTTCTAAATTACATCAAGCTACGCTATACTTCTTCCAGCTTTTATGGATGTAGACGAAAAAAAAACATCGAAAAAGTGAAAGAATGCGCATGAAAGCGAGCGACATTGAGGGGGAAAAACAATATTAAATTCCGCTCGCCTATGGACTGGAGGGCCTAATCGTACAATCCTCACCCTTTTATCATAGCGTCGGACTGCTCCTTCCGTACTATCCGGGGTCTGTCCGGAAATATAGGTGGATGTCCGTGATTTTTTCGTCTGGGCCGACCTTCGTTAGGAGTCCATGGACGTGGGGGGGCATATAGTCCGACTGATTCTTGCGCCCTGATTGGTGGATACATCAGAAAAACGACCGATCCACCAATCACGATTTTCTTTNTGGACCACATAATGGAAGGTTTGCCATGAGAATTTAATTCATCTATGGAAACAGAAACTGGTTGTAAATTTACTGCCAAACTGTCTCCCGCATTTGTTCAAACTAATTTTTTTTGTTTGCCCAATGTGTATGGTTTAGGCAAACTCTTTCTAAATTACATCAAGCTACGCTATACTTCTTCCAGCTTTTATGGATGTAGACGAAAAAAAAACATCGAAAAAGTGAAAGAATGCGCATGAAAGCGAGCGACATCGAGGGGGAAAAACAATATTAAATTCCGCTCGCCTATGGACTGGAGGGCCTAATCGTACAATCCTCACCCTTTTATCATAGCGTCGGACTGCTCCTTCCGTACTATCCGGGGTCTGTCCGGAAATATAGGTGGATGTCCGTGATTTTTTCGTCTGGGCCGACCTTCGTTAGGAGTCCATGGACGTGGGGGGGCATATAGTCCGACTGATTCTTGCGCCCTGATTGGTGGATACATCAGAAAAACGACCGATCCACCAATCACGATTTTCTTTAAGCATCTTTCGGCCACGAACCGATTGTTATAGGTTACTATGTAACCCAAAAAACCCCTAATACATTTTTTCGCTTCCTGCTTCCGGTCGGCGCACCCATGCGATGTTGACCGACGGAGTGAACCGCGACTGAAGGGTTGCGCACGGGCTGAGCCGAGGGCGACCGACGGGCCGTGTGAAAGGAACCCCGCCATGGCGTTAATCTGCCATGGCGTACTTTTGGCGTCACTCTATGGGAGAGCAACGGCCGAGCGCGAACATGAGGCGGTTCTACCGCCGAACACCTGCTCTCCATCCTGGTCCCTACGCGGGACAGGGGGATAGCAAAACGAGGTTGGGCGCCTCGGTTTTACACCCGGCCCCGCTTCGGTGTAGTAGCGCCCGCTGACTGGGGAAACGCGATTCGTGCGTCCCTTGCTAGGGAACCCCCCTCCCCGCAAGGAACTCGGCCAAGCTGGGCATTCCACCAAGCCGGACGAACACCCGCCAAGGGCGGCAAACCGCTTGCTGGTGCAACCAACAGGCGACGGCCTGTTGGGGCGACCAGCAGGCGACGGCGTGCTGGTACGACCAACAGGCGCCCGCCTGTTGGTGCGACCAGTAGGCGACGGACTGCTGGTGCGACCAGCAGGCGCCCGCCTGCTGATGCGACCAGCAGGCGACGACCTGCTTGTTCGTCCAGCAAGCGCACACCTGCTAGTTCGCCGAGCAGGCGCACGATTGCTGGTGCGACCAGCAAGCGACGCCCTGCTGGCATTGCCACTAGCAACAGTGGCTGTGCAAGCATCACCAGCAGCAGCAAACGCCCTCTTGGCATTGCCATCAATAGCAGGTCTGCGCTGGCATTGCCAGTAGCAGTGAATGCCCTTTAGGCGTTGCCAGGAGTGATAGTGACTGCGCTCGCATCGTTAGTTGCAGCAAACGCCCTGTTAGCATTACCAGTAGTGGTAGTGGCTGCACTGGCATCGCTAGCAGTAGCAAATGCCCTGCTAGTGTTGCTTGCAACAGCAGTAGCTGCGCTAGCATTGCCAGTAGTAGCAAACGCTCTACTGGCATTTCCATCAGTGGTAGTGGCAGTGTTGGCATCACCAACAGCAGCGAACACCCTTGTGCCGTTGCTAGCAGTGGCAGGTCTGTGCTGGCATCACCAGTTACAGCGAACGCCCTGCTAGCGTTGCCAGCGACGGCAGGTCTGCTATGATTTTTCCAACAGCAGCGCACGTTCTGCTGGCACTACCAGCAGCGGTAAAGGTTGCCCTGGCTTTGCCAGCAGCAACGCATGTTTTGCTGGCGCTGCCAGGAACAGCAAAGGCTGCCCTTGCTTTGCCAGCAGCAGCGCACGCCCTGCTGGCGCGGCCAGCAGTAGCAGAGGCTACTCTGGCTTCGCTAGCAGCAGCGCGCGCCCTACAGGCGCGTCCAGCAACGGTAAAGGCTGCTCTGGCTCTGCCAGCAGCAGCGCACGCCCTTCTGGCGCGGCCAATAGCAGCAGAGGCTGGGCTGGCTCTGACAGAAACAACGCACACCTTGCTGTCTCTGCTAGCAACGGCAGAGGCTACTCTGGCATCACCGACTTTAGCACAAGCTCTGCTGGCATTGCTAGTAACGGCAACGGCTTCTTTGTCATCAGCAACAGTAGCATATGGCCTGTTGGCAATGCCACTGTTGGTGTTGCCAACAATGGTAGAGATTGCGCTAGCATGGCCAGCAGTAACGCTCGCTTTGCAAGCGTTGCAAGCACTGGTAGGGGCTGTGCAAGCATCGCTAGCAAGAGCACAAGCCCTGTTGGCACTACCAGCAATGGTAGGAGCGGTGTTGATGTTGCCAACACTGGCATTTGCTCTGTTGGTGCTCCCAGCAAACACGGATTCCATACTCACTTCCCCAATAGTGGCAGACGCCCTGCTGGGTTGCCAGCAGTGGCGAGCATCATATGAATACCACCAGCAGTGGCAACGCCCTGCTAGTGCATTAAACAATGCTAAGGGCCTGCTTGCGCGCCCAATAGTGGGGCACACCCTGCTGGTGCGGACTGTAGTGACATACGCCTTGCTGGTGCTGCCAACAGTGGCTGGGCTGTGTAGACACAAGGAGTAGCAACATATGCTTTGGTGACGCGGTCGGCAACGCCACATGCCTTGTAGGCACAACTTATAGAGGTACACATCTAGTCGGTGTTGCTAGCAATAGCAAGGATTGCACTAGCACCACCAGCGGTAACTATCGCTTGGTGGCACTGCCAGCAATGGTGAGGGCTGCTGAAATTCCACCGCCAGTGTAACATCTACCCTATTGGCATTACACACAACAGCAAGAGCTATGTTGGTACCGCCAGCAGTAGTGGTAGCGGCACTGCCATCAGTACTACCAGCAACGCTAGGTACCCTACTAGTGCTGCCTACAGCCGCACGAATGGCACTGGTATCCCCAATAGTAGCAGTTGCCCTACTTGCGTTGTTAGCAGCTGCGAGGACTGAGCTACCGTTGACATCAGTAGCGGCCAGGGGTGTGCTAGCACCGCTAGTAGCAGCAGATGCCCTGCTAGCATTGTCGGCAGCAGCAATGGCTATGTTGTTACCAAATTCATTAGCCTACGTCCTGTTGGCCTCGCCAACAGCGGTAGCAGCAATGCTAATACCAACATCTGTAGAATCTTGCGTTTAACCTGTTGATTCTTCTCAACAGATGATGCCACTATGCTACTTCAAAACATGTCCATCACAACCGACTGGCTCCAAGGACTGTGCAGCATGGGATTGGTTTCAAGAGCAAATGCCCGTAAGCACCTCTATTCCCATCCTCCTCCTCCTCGCAATGACCAAAGGTTACGCATGGGGATGAGATCATCAGTTGCGAGAGGACCAAATAGTACCTCAACGCTGATCTGAGTTGCTCAAAGCCATGAACGGCACGAGCAGAAGAACCAGTGAGAATAATGGCATTACTGAAAGCACTAGCAGTCGCAAAGCCACGTATAGTGGCACTGCCAGCTGAGTAAACGAGAAGGTCCATTGGCCAATCATCCTGTCTCAAAACTGGTCATGATCAATGGACTAAGATCAATTGGGGTCGTACATCTAGCGTAGCATGCTTTGTACAAAAAAAGGCGCACAATGACATTTCCAGTCGGTTACTCCTTTGGACAATGGGGATCGGCGTCATTGGGTACACTGTCAGGGATAAAACTTGCACCCTAGACGCATTCCTCACATTGGAAATCCTCAAGTTGTACTCATGAAGGTAGTGATTCTTAGCGATCCCACCCGTCCACTCGTAGTGCCTTGTGGATAAATCCTACAGGTTGACTCATACACCAAGCATCCTTGACGTACATCAAAGTGCTTGCTTCGGTTACGTGAAGCACATGTGTTGAGGCACAAGCTCACAATGTATGTAGTACAACATCCAAGCGAACTCAACAAGCGTGTCTGAGTCGCATCATGTCATAAAGAGAGCTACTGGTGTCAAACCATATGTTGCTACATGATGAACGACAATGCTCAAACGCATGTCAATAATGGCAAGACAATGGGCCGGAATGCATGTCGTCCATGATTGCAGATTTGGTCGTACACGACACACACCATGAGGCTCTAAGCTCGTGATATGTGACACATGCAATCGGTAGCATTTGTGCTGGAAGGAATACCATGAATTAATACTGTTCAGGTCATGAACATTGTTCATCGCTCTATCTATTAGACCACATGAACAAAGTACATTATGTGCCCGAGACGTATTAGAGGACAGTCATACCAATGCCGATACATCTGGTCATATGACTTACTTGACAATGCATCAACTCACTTGTCTGTGGCATCAAATGTATGGCATGTGCCTTGGCTGCTCATCAATCCTGTGTTTACGGTGGATGCACACTTCTATTCAAGAAGGCATCATCCTCGAACACCGATTTGGGACAAGGCCAAATGGGCCATCATTTATACTCATACTAAAGTGTTTAATCACGGACATGCTCTTTGCCAGTTATAATACCTCAAGATGCTCAGTTTGAGCAAGGTGCTATGCAACACAAGGAGACATGGTTGTACCTCCATGTTCTCTTTGTTTGACCCATGTCACAACACATGGATGAGGGACATTGTTGAATGTGTCGTGGAATCTCTTCATGGCCATATACACAATGACTTGCGATACAAGGAGGAAAGCTTCTATCTTGCCTCCACAATGAGGGTTTCTCCTACCGTGATGTGGTCCACAATGGAATATGATGGCCAACATGGTCAANGATGTTGCATGAATCATGAAGAGCAACACTCCGAGTGTTACGTGCTTCATGATCCTCGATTGCCTATGCTAGAGCTAGGACTCGAGAAGGCGATGTGCAAACGTGCTACACTCGAGGACACAAACATCATGACTCTGTATCAGTACTCGAAATGCACCAAGGATGTTCATGCCCGCCATAAACATGGCAAGGTCAAACCTCGCATGACTCAACCAACTGCACAATATTTTTCATGACACCTCTACCGACGGTGCCACCTACCCAGGATCTAAATCATTACAGATAGCTTTTGAGCTAGTATAGATGCAGATTGGAAACCACTCACAACCCCTCATCCTGCCATGCACAATACGGGCTCTTACGTCATTTATTTAATGAAATTCATTTTTACCCAGATGTGCACTGTTGGATTTCTTGCCAATCCAACCCAGTAGTTGCTCATTTATAAAGCACTCTTCGAATTCCATTGGGATGCACATGACGCCCTTACTCACTCCTCAGTGATGGGCGCAGTGCCTGCTTCACGCCCTTGAACCAGGTTGTAATCTGGTAACATAAGCATGGTTATGTGGTTACATAACAACATTATGCTATACAACCCAATGAGAGTTCCATTTAATGACGATATCTTGTCAAAATCATGGTGACATGGTCTACCCATAAGACACTCTGGTGTCCACCGTTGGTTGCAGACAACCTAGAGTGACTAAAAGCACCAGAGGTAGCCTTCTAAGGCAATGAGCAATGATCGATGGTCCATACACCAGGGCAGTGTACTTTTGTACCAATGCTTTCCAATGCCGTCCTTTGGACATCTCCCATATGTTTCAGGTAGCACAGGGCACCCCTGGATGTTTACATACTCCTTTATGGATCGACACATACTGTGGACATGCCTTAGTATCATGCACGCAAGGCACAAACCATACTAAGGTACACACCAATCCAACTTCTTTTTCACCCCGGCAAGTATGGGATTAAAAAAAAAACTAGTTGAAGTTGGATGACATTGCTCAAATAATCCGAGTTTGATACCCTTCCTTGAGTGATCAGACTCGAAGCTCCCAACTTCCATGGGAATGACCCATTTCACACCTGAAGTCATGCTACTGATGTGTTCGGGTAATTCAAAAAAACTTGTGCAAA
>SZWC01011290.1:49457-85524 GCA_023375785.1 Penium margaritaceum
GTGGGGTCCTTGCCAGAGAAGGCACCGCCGCCGTGCGCACCCCAGCCGCCATACGTGTCGATGATGATTTTGCGGCCGGTGAGACCGGCGTCGCCATGGGGTCCGCCGATGACGAAACGGCCGGACGGGTTGAGGTGGAAGATAGTCTTGTCGTCCAGGTACTTGGCGGGGATGACGGGCTTGATCACGTGCTCCATCAAATCCGCCTTGATCTTGTCGTTGTCCACTGTCTCGTCATGCTGGGTGGAGATGAGCACCGTGTGTACGCGGATGGGCACCATGGCGCCATTCTCGTTTCTGTACTCCACCGTCACCTGCGTCTTGCCGTCGGGGCGGAGCCAGCCGCACACGCCGTTCTTGCGCACCTCAGTGAGTTTGGCCCCCAGCTGCGTGGCCAGCACGTGAGTGAGCGGCATCAGCTCGGGTGTCTCGTCCGTTGCGTAGCCGAACATGTGGCCCTGATCACCCGCGCCGATCTCCTCGGGCTGCTTTGTGCCCAGACCGTGCACACCCTGCCCAATGTCGGGGCTCTGCTGCTCGATATTCACCAGCACCTGCGCAACCAACAGCAGTGCAGAGGGATGAAAGACAGGAACGGTTAAAGCGAAGGGATGAGACGTACCGTCCTGTGCGTTCTGCTGTTCTTTTAGTCTGGTTCTCGGTCTGGTTGACGCTGCAGAGTTTGTGGGAACAGTTTGCGGCAAATTGTTTGCGCCAAAGAGATAAGATTTGCGTTGCATTTAAAAACCTGTCTGACCTGCTTCTGGACTTTGTCACAGACGAACAGCCAAGCGGACGAGATCTAACACCAGACATTGTTGCCATCGGGTGGCAGAGACCACAACATTGCCAAATGCAGGAAGTCCAAATTCAGTGATGAGAGAACTCATCAACGAATTCACAGACACCGAACGCCTTTACTCCAACATTGAACGGTTCCCTTGAAATTTAGAAGTATTTCTCGTGAATGACTTTTTTTTCTTTCCTTCTTTTGTGGTTTTTCTTTCCTTCTTTTGTGGTTCCAGGCTGAAAATCCCTCCCACCGGGCTCCCTTCCGGAAGCTGCTACCTTGGTGACTGTTTGGTCCGTTCCGCTTGGGTCCGATTCTGCGTCGGCGAGTTCAGTCGTGAATGACTTATCCGGGCTCGAATGCAGACACTCTCGCGGAATATCGTGAGACGCACCTTGCAGGTGTCGCAGTTGAGGCCAACCTCCTCCGAAATGAAGCCGACCTCCCGGCAGGTATCGCGAACGATCTTCTCATAGTCCACATTCGCCTTGGTGGTGATCTCGCCAAACACCATCACCATGCCCGTCTTTGTGCAAGTCTCACACGCCACCTTGCTGTCAGGGTCCTGCTCGAGGCACGCGTCAAGCACAGCATCGGAAATCTGGTCGCACAGCTTATCAGGGTGCCCCTCATTCACCGACTCTGATGTGAAAAGGAAAGTCTCAATGCCCGCCATTTTGCCCGACTTTGCTCTGCGACTTGCTCTGGAACGGCAGTGCCTTAGAAAGATAAACTGGAGGACGACTTGCGTGTATGCTTCTAGAGTGCCTACTTCAGTATTGAAGTCAACAGCTAGTTGTAGGATTCCGTGTTGTGACCGCAACATACCAACAGAGCAGAACCAGCAGCATCAGCACCGGCGTTGCACGAGGGGTCGACACAACCAGCCCTTTGGCGCGCAAAGTGCTGATGTGTAGGTGCCACCTGGCAACCTCTCAAATGCTGACCTAGAGCCGCCGAAGCGCGTCGGGAGTTCCAGCAATGAATACACCTCAGCTGAAAAGAGACGATCGAGATGGGGCTGGATTTGTCAACACAAACCTTCACGCCGACCGACCTACGATGGATAAACACAGATATGACCCCAAGAAAAGCACTTACACTTCCTGGTTCGTGATTGGATGGACATACGACATAGGCTAGGATCGTGTACAACTGGACTCCGTTTTGAGGGGAGCCAACTAGCGCCCCTAGTGCGCCGAGGAAAAGGTAAAAATCGGGAAAAGCATGGCGGAAAAGAGCATGGCGGCAGCCACACTCAACGCCTATTCGTCGAATGGAGGCGAAAGATGTTTCCGAGTCCCTCCGAAAGCACTTCACAGCAACTTCGCTAAATGGACATGAACAGATGAACGCCCTCTGCGGTTGTCTCCCCATTTCCCTTTCTGTCTAACCAAATGAGGCTAGGGATTTCCTAACAGAAAAAAAGACAAAGCCACAAGTTGAATCCGAACCCAAAGTCAAAATGGTTATGGAATTATAGATTAATAATTTTAAATAATATAAATGGTAATTTAATCAATTCAGGTTGATTATACGTAGTTCTTAAGAAAGGGGGCTATAAAATTCATCTTCAAAACGTTTGCATTTTCATAAGATTTCTTCCTCACATGTAACAATTAATGATAAATAAATCAGAAATAAACAATTAATTTCATGGATTTAATTTAGGCCTGTGGCACAGAATGTGGGTGAACCCTTATCTCTTGCTAAAAGAGATGAAGGAGAGAGGCACCAAGATGTGGCATAACAACCTAAGGTTTGATTAAGCTCATGAAAATTTTAAAAAAAAATCAGGTTAAACTCAGTTTTCATGCATTCCAAGGAATTGATCATGCATTAAGTGAGCTATGGAGCAAGTTATGTGGAATGGTCGAATGGTCCCCTCATCCATCTTGGCTAATGGGATGAATACGTCGCATAACTACTCTTTCTGAAGGCCTACGTTTTGGGTTCAGAAGTTAGTCGCAAAACAACCCATGGTCGTTACTATGGCAGAAAAGTCACTACGTATAAAAAATGTTTTTTTTACTAAATCAGTCTGTTCGCTGCTCATCACATCAATCGTCGACCGTTGATTGAGCGATGGGAGTGAGAGAAATCATAATGTTTTGGGAAAAACGTCACCCGATAGATAGCGGCTTTCCACGGTTGAGAGTTAGCCCGACACCACGACTCAAATCCGCCCACCCAACCTGTGCAATGCGAACTTCGGTGGCGACGTGAGAGCTCGTTGTGACTCTAAGAGAAAAAGGGGAGTTTGCAACAGAGCAGCCCCCATGTCCCCAACATGCTGCGTGAGCGAGCACCCGAAAACCCGACAAGTTGAACGGGGTGCTGTCCCCCAGGGGGGGGGGGGCGGAGGAGAGGAGAGGTCTCCACTCCCCCTCGCCAAGGGGGGGCTGATGGGAAAGCAACGCTCCTCTTCTCCCCTCTCCGTCCATGGCACCGAAGGGGATGAGAGGGACATGGTGGTTAATGTAGCTTCCGCCCGTCACGACCGACGGAGATGGGTTCCCAGTATACCCCACGNGGAGTTTGCAACAGAGCAGCCCCCATGTCCCCAACATGCTGCGTGAGCGAGCACCCGAAAACCCGACAAGTTGAACGGGGTGCTGTCCCCCAGGGGGGGGGGGGCGGAGGAGAGGAGAGGTCTCCACTCCCCCTCGCCAAGGGGGGGCTGATGGGAAAGCAACGCTCCTCTTCTCCCCTCTCCGTCCATGGCACCGAAGGGGATGAGAGGGACATGGTGGTTAATGTAGCTTCCGCCCGTCACGACCGACGGAGATGGGTTCCCAGTATACCCCACGTTGATGGAGCAGGGTAGAGGACAGTGAGGCAACACGACGGGCCTCCGGAGTGTCTCGAGACCTCTTCAGCACCTACGACAGTGTCGAGGAAATGCGACCAATGCGTTCTAGCAGTCGCGTTGTTTTTTCGGTAGCTATGATACTTTTCGGGCACAAACGCTCCCGTGCCCATCGTTTCGCCAAGTAAAGCAGCGGTGTCCATAGCCGAAAACAAACCGACTGTGGTGTCCATAGTGGCAGACGATATGTTAGCAATGTCCATACTTGAAAACGAGATGACACTGATGCCCATGGTTTTCATCGAGCGAGTGAAAAACGAATAACATGACAATTGTATCCACTATTCGCTCGAAGTATTCAGTCATGTTGGACTTGCATGTCCGAAACAAAC
Source organism: Penium margaritaceum (assembly GCA_023375785.1). NCBI lineage: Eukaryota > Viridiplantae > Streptophyta > Zygnematophyceae > Desmidiales > Peniaceae > Penium > Penium margaritaceum. The sequence continues at coordinate 53,449 of SZWC01011290.1, forward strand.
CTCGCATGTTGGCAGCCTCTGGTTTGTTTTCTCAATTATTGTTCTGCGACGAGGAGTACGTTGACGCTGGAGCCATGCTGTACCCGACGTTTGTGCGTCACACAGAATAGGACATTGTTGTCACCAATGAATGCTCGCCGAATGCAGGCGGCCACCGGCAATGACATATTGTCCACGATGGATTTTTCTGACGCCGTGCGCACCACGAACGGATGCCGACGACATGTGCCGACGTCCACTCAAGGTCACGCGAACAGGTTCAATTTCTGAATCATTTTTTGTACCGGTTTGCATCGCGAACAGGTACTATCATGTGGATTTAAGGTGCTTCCCTGTCACGGTAAGTTTACACCTACTGTCAAGCTTTGACTAACACGTTGGATCAACATGGATAACAACGTCCATCCAAATGGCCCGGCACATCATCAATGGGGTATTCCCCTAGCGGACCCTGTGGCGGCTCATTGTGCATGGGTCGCATTAAAGGAGCAGTGGGACCGACATGTAGCATGCAACCGGCAGTTGGGATTCGCAGAACCATCATGAGCCCTACCTCCTGTGACTCCGGAACACATGGCTTGGAACTTCGGAGTGCCCATGCCGTGTAGTAGGCCACCCAACTTTCCCAGGCCATGGGAGCCGTGGACATGGACCGAGCCACCAAGTCCGTAGTGGGCATTCGATGATTATGTCAGTAAAAATCATGGGCATTCGAGTATTATTTCATCGATTGTGGGGATTCGAGTATTATCAGTGACAAATGTGGGCATCCGAGTACTATGTATGTGACAAGTATGGGCATTCGACTATGATTTCATGGACGATGATGGGCATGCGAGTATAAATTGAGTGATACATGTGGGCATTCGAGTGTTCTGTCACTGACAAGTATGGGCATTCCAGCATTATTACATTCACAACTATGGGTAGTCTAGACTTGTTGAACTGACAAGTATGGGTAACATAGTAATAATGATTGGGCAAGTATGGGCATGGAAGTATTAATGAAGGCCCACGTATGGACATTGTTCTACGATTTCAATGACATGTATGGGTGCCTGAGTATTATTCCAGGAACAACTATGGGCATTGGAGTATTGTTTCAGGGACAAGTATGGGCATTGCTGTCTTTATACATACAAGAAGAAACACTACTACCCAAACCACTCTGTATCCAACCACTTTCTATCCAGGAAACTGCACAACCAGAGCCACTGGCACGCCTCACAACCACACACCTGCCATCTCTGACAAGTCATTGCATCAAAGAAAATGTCCTCATCGGCATCATGCGAGTCAACTTTGTCGTCGTCTTCGTCACCTCCTCTGTAGAAAACGTGTTCCCCGTGCTAGTCCCCTGATTCGACTTCACTTGCATAGGCATCCGTTGGAAATGTGCCATTGTATGCCACTGTACAATGGCACATGCCTACATATCTCGTGTTTGTTGGCTGCCACAAGTAGGAATGCAGTTTCTCACACACTAATGTTGCACCAACTCCCATGAGGAACATCACGGCAAAGTCAGCTTGGTCACATGTATACATGATTAAGGCACCTCGTGCAAGTGCTTGTTGGTTTTTGCGCATCCCTCATTGTGCTTTGTTGTGTCCTCCCGGCTTGTCTACATCGGCGTGCAGATGACTGACGACGAGACTCGACGCTGATGGAGCGTCATCCGGTGGAGCCGACGCATGCTGAGGTCTACTCGCGGTTCGCTGGAGCCTCCTCTCTCCGGCGACGTGCTCAGCTCCATCGGCAGGCCTCCTCGGCGGTCGTGCTGCCAGCGGTCACTGCCGCCGCAATTGTTGTCTGCATGCGTCCAGCGCGTCCCGTCGTGCCTGCGTCGTCATGCCCTGCCTAGGGTCCTTGTTGCATGTTGTATGACCCTGTTCGGCATCATGGACTACCGTAGGCGCTCCCTGGGTTCGGGCAGCCATAACTCTCTGCTACTATTTTTCTAGCTGATTCTGACTACACGACTGCGTTTGCAGGGTTGGTATTATGGTATGGTCCAGTTTTCAGGCAAAACGGACGATGCCCGGGTTTTGGACTGTCGATCGTCTGGCAGGCCTCACCGAGAAAACCTGCCAGCCTGAAAAAAGAGCTATTTTCTGATTGGCTGTTGAACTGAGTAACAAGCTCTACAGAGCTCGGGGAGGCTAGTTCTTGGAGGGGTCTCCCATTGTGCCTCATTCTTCATTCCTATTCAGTTACTATCAGCTTTCAGCTGCTCTCTGGCGCTAACTTTGGCGCACGCATTTCTCAGTAACAAACCCAGAGCTTCCAAACTTAGACTCTAGGGCAGCAGACTGAGGAGGCAGCTGACTTAAGCAACGAGTGTGGAAGCCCGCACGCTGCATCAACAACGCTGCTGCCCCAACCTGCTGCATAGACTTTCCATTTTGGTATCAGCGCCAGAGCGTAGCAGCAGCAGCAGAAGACTGGCGAACAGGTGCCAGACAACGCCGGCGGACCCCCATACGCGCTGGTGTAGGGGAAATGCTGCCGGATTTTTTCCGACAGCATTGACCCTCCTGGTGGCGGCGTCAGATTTTTTCCCACGGACACTGGGCCAGGGGAAATGCTGCCGAAATTTCTTCGATAGCACTAACCCCCACGCGTGACGCGAGGAGGTGGGCGGCAGGCGGCGTCTGATGTTTGTGGGCGATGACGCAAGCGGCAACGTCACCCAGGTGCAGTGACAGGCACCACCAGCGGCAGCAGGCAGAAGCAGCAGCTCGTAGCAGCCCGCAGCAGCAGCAGCTCGCAGCAGCAGCAGTAGAAGCGCGCAGCAGCAGTTGCAGCAGCGCGTAGCAGCAGCCAGCTACAGTAGCAGCCCGCTGCAATAGCAGCCCACAGCAGTAGCCCGCAGTGGCAGCAGGTAGCAACCATAGCACGCAGTAGCTTCAAGAGCGTGTAGCAGCACTAGCGGGCTGCAGCAGCTGCTGCAGCGAGCTGTAGCAACGGCCAGCTGGAGCAGCAGTAGCAGCGAGTAGCAGCTGGCAGCTGCCTGCCACGGCTGCTGCTGCTCGCTGCTCGCAGCGAGCAAGCAGCGAGCAGCAGCTCGCTGCTGCCAGCGAGCAGCAGCTCGCTGCTCCCAGGCGAGCAGCAGCCCGCTACTCGCAGCAGATAGCGGGCTGCTGCCCGCTGTGAAAAAGAGAAAAAAAACAAAAAGAGGCAACAAAAAAAAATCCCCCACCCTCTCAGCTCTCTACAGCAGCCCGCAACTGTAGCGAGCAGCTGTTGTAGCACGGAACAACTGTAGCAGCGCTCAACAGCAGCAGCGAGCTACAGCAGCCATAGCAGCTGCTGTAGCTCGCAGAAACAGCAGCTGCAGCTACAACTCAAGCAGCAACAGCAACTGTAGCAACCGCAGCAGCACCAGCAATAGCAGCAACAGCAGCAGCAACAGTGGCTGCAATAGCATTAGCACCAACAGCAGCAGCGGTGGCCCCAACATCCGCCGTTGCTGACGTCAGCACCCCTCTACTGACGTCACTGCTGATGTCATCAACACAAAAAAAAGAGAAAGAGGGGGAAAAGGGGAAAGGAGGAAGGCCAAAGCAGTGGGTAGACTCCCCACTGCTCCCATCTCCTGCTGACATCAGCAACACAAAGACAAAAAAAAGAAAACAAGGGACACTAAGACATGGCTGGTAGTCCCGGCGAGGAGGGGTCCTCCTCTAGTGGGGGGACCCCTACCCCTCCTTTCTTGCAACGACTGCTGTAGTAGTAGCAGCAGCAATAGCACCCGCCGCCGTTGTAGCAGTAGCAGCCGCCGCCACCGTAGGAGCAGTAGCTGCCGCCGCCGTAGCAGTAGGAGCAGGCGCCGCTGCCACGGCAACAGCAGCTGCCGCCACCGCACCAGCAGCAGCCGAATCAGCAGCAACAGTAGCCGCCGCCGCCTCAGCAGCAGCAGCCGCCGCCGTTGCAGCAGCAGCAGCCGCGGCCCCTACAGCAGCAGCAGCAGCAGTAGTAGAAGTCCACTGGTAACGTTGGCGGCAACCCTAACCCACTTGCTGCTCTTTAGCAACAACTGGCCGCTTTGACACAGCAGCTTATAGCACTACAACGAGTCGCCTCCCACACCGCCACCAGCGCGCTGCCGTGATTCATCCCTCCAGGGCATGCTAGCCCCGTTGTGTCCGCCGCCACATGCTACCTAGCTCAGCAGCAGACTCAGCGCCAACGGCAGACAGTGACCTCCGTCCTTGGTCCCACTCTGGGTGCCGGCTGTAGGCAGAAGGACTTTGAGACACCACCGCCGCCGCTTCAGGCCGGCGAGCAGTTCCAGAGCTAGGAGCTCAGCTTCCGGATCTGGGCGCAGGGTAAGGATTTGTGGGCCTACTACACCCTCCCTTACGACTCCACCTAGGCCGATCAGCTATATGACGCTGGTCGCGCCGTCCGCGCCCTCATACCAGTCACCCCCCCAGCTTCCCGCCTTGTCCTGGAGCCCTTCCTCGGCGACTTCACCGCTGGTGACATCCCTGACACTGCAGCCGCATGGCACGTCCTCACCAGACCCCATCGCCTGTCCAGCGACGTTGAGACGCGGCCGTCTAGCGACGCGGCCGTCTGCTCAGGGAGTTCAACTCCCTACACATGGGGGAGACCGAGACGGTCACTACCTACTGGCAGCAGGCGGAGGACATCCTCCGTCGACTCGGCAAATCTGCTCCGCCCCCTCTGTCGGCGCTCCTCACCATCAAGCACGACGCCACCAGCGCATACAAGGACGTCTTCGTCCACTACCCTCAGGACGTACTCTCGACCATGGAGGCCCAGGGCACTCTCATGCCCTGGGCATATGAGCTCTTCCTCCGCATTGAGGAAGCTCGCCAGGAGTCCCAGCTCCATCGCGCGGAGGCCCTTGCATCCCCTGCCGTCGCCGCCCCTGCCATTGCCTTTGTGGCCGTTGCTTCCCCCATCGCAGCTTCCCCATCGCCCTCGGGGAAGAAGAAGAAAAGCCGGAATAAGAAGGGCAAGGGTCCATCGCAACAGCAGCAGCAGTAGTCATTGACCGGTTCCAGCGGTAGCGGCTCGGTTTGCCACAACTGTGGCAAGCCCAGGCACGGGTGGTAAACGTGCCCTCTCCCGACGGACGAGGCCCGCGTCATCGTTGCCATGCAACGCCAGCGGGAGCGCCGCATCGCCTCTGTCGCCGTCGCTACTGCTGGTCCTGCCACTCCGACCTCGTCCAGCAGCTCACCCACTCCGACAGCTCCGCCTGTCCTATAGACACCCGCACCGCAGCAGTACTACCCGTCGCAGTACTACCCTCAGCCGTCGGCACTTCCGCTTCCTTCGCCGGCTCAGCCCTCCTACTACCCCCGTTCCGGCGCCGTCACTCCGCATTCCGTCTCTACTCCTGGGCCGTCATCCCGAGAGCGTCAGCTAGAGCAGTTCATCGCGCTGTAGCTTGGCCTCCCTCGCCCTCGTCCCCAGGGAAGTGCGAGTTGCGTCACCTCCTTCCCTCCGGCCCATCCCTGCATGACTGAGACTGAGCTACGGTCGTGTCCTGTTCCCTCGTGTGTCTCGTCATCTCCCGTGATCTCCCCCAGCCCAGTCCTTGACGACATTGCATGGCTTGACAACTGGCAGTCTCGTTTCGCGCCTTCTTCCACCGTGTCCGCGTCCCTCGCTTGTTGCCATGTGATCGTGACTGATCTGGCGACCCCTGTCCAGGACCTTGCTGAGACCTGGATCATCGACTCCGGGGCCACGCATCACATGACGGCCTCTCGCGAGGCCTTGAGTATGCTCGGTCCCGTCAGTAATGTCTCCGGTGTCCGGACGGGCTCCGGACAGGTGTTGCCTGTCCGTGGGGTAGGCGTCGTTCGTTTCCGTGGTCCGGCCGGTGACGTCTTTTCGACCGATGTTCTCTTAGTCCCTGGTCTCCAGCTCAGCCTCCTGTCCGTGACTGCCCTTGACCGCATGAGCATGGACGCTGTGCTCTCACGTGGTGTTGGCACTGTGTCGTTGCGTCCGTCGGGTCTTTTCGTCCTGCACGCCACCGCCTGTGGCAACTTGTGGCACGTTCCCCGCCTCTCCTCCTCCCCTCCCGTCTCCTCCCCGTCGTCTGCGACCGGTCATGTGTTAGTTACCAGCACGCTTTCTCCTCAGCACACCCGCCTCTTGCACCGCCGCCTTTGCCACGTTCACTCTGCCGTAGTAGAGAGCATGATCCGTACCTAGCCGGCCAAGGGCCTTGATCCGGAGACTTTCCCTCTCCCGTGCCCCACTGAGTGCATTGACTGCGCTCAGGGGAAGATGCACCGGTCCACGTACCCCCTATCTTCCTCCCGTGCGTCCGCCCCCCTTGACCTTGTCCACTCGGACGTCATGGGCCCTCTCCCCACCGAGTCCGTCGGTGAGCATGGCCGCTATGTCCTCACTCTTACGGACGACTACTCTCGCTACCGTTGGGTCTTCTGCCTCAGGCAGAAGAGCGATGTCGCCCGAACCATTCAGGACTGGCTTGTCCTCACGGAGCGCGAGTGTGGCCGCCCCCTTTGACGATTTTGCTCCGATCTGCGGTGGCGAGTACCTGGGTGAGGCCACAACGTTTCTCGCCTCCCGCGGTATCCGCCATGAGACGTCTGCGTCCTACACACCCGCCCAGAACGGCGTCTCCGAGCGGTAGAACCGTACCATGGCCGACGCCGTCCGCACCATGCAGGTCGAGTCCGGTCTCTCCGATGGCTTCTATTTTGAAGCCATGGCCTACATGACCCGGGTCTGGAACCGGGTTCCCCACGGTCCCCTTCCCCGCCAGTCCATGCCCTATCAGCACTGGTGCTGTCGGCGTGCTGACCTCCGCGCGGCTCGCGTCTGGAGCTGCGTAGCCGTTGTGTGGCTGCCCACCCCACAGCAGGGCGGCAAGCTCGCCCCCCGCAGACCCCCCTGCACTTTTCTCGGTGTGTCTCGTCAGTTCAAGGCCTGGCGCTTCTGGGACCCATCCCGACACTGCATCGTCGAGTCCCACGATGCCCTCTTCTTTCAGGACCTGTTTCCCCGCGACCTCATCTGCTCCGGCTCGTCCGTGTCCCTCCCGTCGCGGGGGGGAGTGGTGAGTCCGTCCTCCGTCCTGTCGCTTCCGGGTGACACATCACTCCGTCCCTCCGGGCCGGCAGCCCCAGCCGCATCCGCTGGCCCCTCCGAGCCGGCAGCCCCAGTCGCGTCTAATGGCCCCTCCGAGCCGGCAGCCCCAGTCGCGTCTGATAACCCCTCCGGGCCGGCAGCCCCAGTCGCGTCTGCTGGCCCCTCTGGGCCGGCAGCCCCAGTCGCATTTGTTGGCCTCTCCGAGCCAGCTGCCTCAGTCGCGTCTACCGGCCCCTCTGGGCTGGCAGCCCTAGTCGCATTCGCTGGCCCCTCCAGGCCGACAGCCCCAGTCGTGTCCGCTGGCCCCTCTGGGCCGGCAGCCCCAGTCGCGTCCACTAGCCCCTCCGGGCCGACAGCCCCAGTCGCGTCCGCTGGCCCCTCCGGGCCGGCATCCCCAGTCACTTCCGATGGTCCCTCCGGGCCGACGGCCCCAGTCGCGTCCGCTGACCCCTCCGGGCCAGCAGCCCCAGTCGCATCCGCTCGCCCCTCCGGGCCAGCAGCCCCAGCCGCGTCCGCTCGCCCCTCTAGGTCGGCAGTCCCAACTGTGTCCGCTGGCCCCTGTGGCGCAGTAGCGCCTGTTACGTCTGCTGGCTCCTCCATACCAGTAGCCCCGTCCGCCTCTGTCGGCCCGTCGGACTCAGCACCATCTTCTGCCCGACCGCGCTGCACACGTGGCCCAGGCGGCAGCCTCTGACCTCGGCCGACAGTGAGCGCGCAGACCGTCGCTCCCCGTCCCGTGGCACCTCGACCCCCTGTGGCTCCACGTGTCTCCTCCACTCCCACGGTCGTGAGCGGGGACCCTGGCACAAAGGCTCTCGGCCTGACCACTTCTGCTATCATCGCAGACCTTCACCCGGGCTCTGCATTGGGGTACGCCATGCTTCATCACGAGCATCGGCATGCTGTTGTGGTTGCACTCGCACACATCCCACCTGGGGCTCGTGATGAACACGCCCTCTCAATCCGGTCCACAGCACGCCCAGAGGACCCTTCCACCCTACGCGAGGCTCGAGCCTCCCCTGAGGCCGCACACTAGGATGCTGCCTGTGCCGAGGAACTCGCTATTATCCGACAGAATCACGTGTATGACCTCGTCGACCTCCCTCCAGGTCGAAAGGCCATTGGTACCAAGTGGGTCTTTCGGCGTAAGTGGAAGCCTGACGGATCTTTGGACATGTACAAGGCCTGTCTCACAACAGAGGGGTCTGCTCAGGTCATTGGGGTCGATTGCGACCAGATCTTCGCCCCAGTTGGCCGGTTCTCCACTAGCCGGGCGCTCTTGAGCCTAGTTGCCCAGCACGGGTGGGAGCTGCATCAGATGGATGTGAGCAACGCATTCCTCCATGGCTCACTGGAGGGTGAGGAGCTCTACATGACGCAGCCCCCGGGCTCCGACGACGGCATTGGGAGAGTTTGGCGGCTGCGGAAGGCCCTCTATGGCCTGAAGCAGTGGCCTCGGTGCTGGAACCAGGAGATCTGCAGCACGCTTCTCCGTGGCGGCCTCTAACGCAGCACCACTGACCCTGCACTTTTCGTCAGCCCGCGAGGTCAGACCTTCGCCGCGGTTCCGGTCTACGTCGATGATCTCCTCATTGCGTCGCCAGATGCGGCAGCCATCCAGCGCATCAAGGACCTGCTGCACGTCGCCTACCAGATGAAGGATCTCGGGTCTGCCAGAGTCTTCTTGGGCATGGAGCTCGAGCATGATCGCTCCCAGGGCATCCTACACGTCCACCAGGCTGCCTATGTGCAGACCCTGTCCACTCGCTTCGCCGTGGACTTGCCCCTCGTGCCTAGCGCATCCTCACCCATGTCACCCGATGGCCAGGTGAAGCTGAAAAGTCACGACCCAGCTGTTGTGGGGGAGCCAGTTGATGTGACCACGTATCTGCGGGTCATCGGGTCACTGATGTTCCTGGCGACGACGACGCGTCCAGACATCGCGTTCGCCGTCAACCTCCTGGCCCAGTTCTCTCAGGAGNGGCTGCCTATGTGCAGACCCTGTCCACTCGCTTCGCCGAGGACTTGCCCCTCGTGCCTAGCGCATCCTCACCCATGTCACCCGATGGCCAGGTGAAGCTGAAAAGTCACGACCCAGCTGTTGTGGGGGAGCCAGTTGATGTGACCACGTATCTGCGGGTCATCGGGTCACTGATGTTCCTGGCGACGACGACGCGTCCAGACATTGCATTCGCCATCAACCTCCTGGCCCAGTTCTCTCAGGAGCCGCGTCACCTCCACTTTGAGGCCGCGATCCGAGTACTGCGCTATATCGTCTCGACCCCTCAGCGAGGTCTCATGTTCCGCCGTCAGCCGTCCGTCGTCATAGTGGGCTACACCGACAGTGATTGGGCCGGCAGTCCAGACGGTAAGAGTCGCACTTGCTGGATTTTTCTGGTCGGGGGCACAGCTGTGTCTTGGCGCAGTGGCAAGCAGGGGTGCATTGCACGCAGCACTGCTGAGGCTGAGCACGTGGCCCTTGGCTCAGGCGCGTGTGAGAGTGTGTGGTTGCGTCGTTTGCTGTCCGAGTTGCGTCTATCTGTCGCATCCACCACCTTGCATTGTGACAATGAGAGTGCCATGGCCATCGCCGACAGTCACGGTGTGCATCACACACGCACAAAGCACATCAATGTTGAGTATCACTATGTGCGTTCGTTGTTGCATGACGGCAGCATCAGCATCGTATGGGTTGAGACTGCATGACAACTGGCTGAGTTCTTCACCAATGCACTGAAGTGGGACTCGTTCAAGAAGGCTATGAGTTCAGTCGGCGTGCGTCCGTGAGTTGCCCTCTTTGCCTCTGCCCGCGTCTCTACGTACCTTGGGGGAGTCTTGATGTTGACCGTTTCTCTGCCCGTCCATGTACACTGCGCCTGTGAGTTATGGGGGAGTGTTGGTTTTTGCGCATCCCTCATTGTGCTTTGTTGTGTCCTCCCGGCTTGTCTACATCGACGTGGAGATGACTGACGGTGAGACTCGACGCTGATGGAGCGTCATCCGGTGGAGCCGACGCACGTTGAGGTCTACTTGCGGTTCGCTGGAGCCTCCTCTCTCCGGTGACGTGCTCAGCTCCATCGGCAGGCCTCCTCGGCGGTCGTGCTGCCAGTGGTCACTGCCACCGTAATTGTTGGCTGCATGCGTCCAGCGCGTCCCGTCGTGCCTGCGTCGTCATGCCCTGCCTAGGGTCCTTGTTGCATGTTGTATGACCCTGTTCGGCATCATGGACTACCGTAGGCGCTCCCTGGGTTCGGGCAGCCATAACTCTCTGCTACTATTTTTCTAGCTGATTCTGACTGCATGACTGCGTTCGCAGGGTTGGTATTATGGTATGGTCCAGTTTTCAGGCAAAACGGACGATGCCCAGGTTTTGGACTGTCGGTTGTCTGGCAGGCCTCACCGAGAAAACCTGCCAGCCTGGAAATAGAGCTATTTTCTGATTGGCTGTTGAACTGAGTAACAAGCTCTACAAAGCTGGGGGAGGCTAGTTCTTGGAGGGGTCTCCCATTGTGCCTCATTCTTCATTCCTAATCAGTTACTATCAGTTTTCAGCTGCTTTCTGGCGCTAACTCTGGCGCGCGCGTTTCTGAGTAACATACCAAGAGCTTCCAGACTTAGACTCTAGAGCAGCAGACTGAGGGGGCAGCTGACTTAAGCAACGAGCGTGGAAGCCCGCACGCTGCATCAACAACGCTGCTGCCCCAACCTGCTGCATAGACTTTCCATTTGTGCTCAAACAGAAAATACAAGTCATTGAAAGCAAATGAAATGAATGCCATTGAAGTCTATATGTACACATGTTTTGTTTCTGCTTCTCATACAGTTTTACTAAAAAGGTAACTGGACAACATTCACTGAAAAGTATTTGGAACAACACATGCTAACACCCATTGAGTTGTACAACTCCAATAGATCTTGAGTCAAACAAATGCATCATCCCAACTAATCCCCTACTAAAAAGTAGTATATTGCAGGAGTGCAATACGCAGCCAGTTGTCATCCGGCCTGCACCTCCTCCATCTGGACTTGTCTTCTCTAAGCTCTGTAAAGCACACACATGGAATGGAGCAAATTGGAGGAAAATGACATAGGACCATGTTGTACAATGCTTAGTGGACATCAAGGAGCAATTGCAAGAAGAAATTGCAATGCCAGACATTGTACACAATTTTACTAGAAAAAACTTACCACATGTTGAAAGAACGGTTGATGATGTCCACATCGGCATGGAAAGCCATCCACAACTCTTCACGATCCTCTGCACCGTCGTGGTCGACATGTTCATCATCACTGGATACTGAAACGGGGTTGTGAATGGATTTCCACAAACAAGAATGTGAGTGACGATTGCACTAAACACACACATGTGATGGTGGAAATTCACACATGATGGTTGATTGACAAGTGTTGGTTGCACCTGGAACATGACCAACATGAAAAATGCAATGGTAGTATTCAAGCGAGTGTTTAACGCACAACTACCATGATGTTGAATGCATGGCCAATGGAGTATGTTGGCTAAATTGTTGCCACATGTACCACATACACCATTGTCGCAAACGCCAATTGCACGATTGAATGAAGCCGTGGGTTGCACTTTTGTTATGGGTGCTGAATGCATCATGGATGCGAGTACCGGACGTACAATGGCCATGAGTTCCGATTAGACTAGGTATGCTAGTGTTGATGGTACAACACATGTTGCAAGGTGTTGATTGCACCAATAGCATGGGTGCCGATCTCACCCGGTTGTATCAACCAGCAACAACTAGCCAACTTGTTGCCTTGTCATGCTAGCTTGCGATAGACCACCAAACGAAAGCATTCGACGTATGCGTGGAGTGGTTCTACGGGAAAGTGCGTCAAATGCATAAATTGAAGTTCCAAAAACAAATTGTCTGCCATTTGGAAGGCATCTCGACGAAGTCGAGGACAGTCATAATATCGCATCATTCAATGGAGGAACGGCAGGCATGGCTAGAAACAACAATGGATAGCTGTGGTGGTCAGATGTATGCCCGAAAAGGCATAAAAAGAATATAGCGGTCTCGGCCGTCACCCACGGTGACGACCATAGGAAGTTAAAAACTTTGCCTCACTAACATCAGTACCCCAATACTCATTAATTTTGATATCAGTATTTCTTACAATACTTAGAATCCTTCAAAAAAACACTTAAAAAGAATAGATCAAAGTTACCACCTAAATAGTACATAAAGGCCATTCATTGAATTCAAATAACTACTTATACTTCTTTAATACATAAACACCAGGGTTCATGGGCCAATGTTTCTTGCACGTACAAGGTCTCTTGTGCATATCACCGAGGGTCGGTGTTCAAGTATGGTGCGACAGGCGGATTCCGGCCCGAATGGTCAATTACGAGTTGGAGGAATTGAGCAGTCTAGCCGTTTGAAGTTCCGACCGGTCGAAATGACCACTATGAACCTCAAATTGACGGGTCAATCTCTCAAATTTGTCGTGAATGAACCACTTAACTGGACTGTTTATCCAAAGAAAGAAACTCGAATACTCCTTTAATCAAATTCAACGTCCTACCACCCTTTTCTACGAAATTCAATGTACACCCCGAATAATTGCAAAACATAGATTTTTTTTTTGGATTAAGTGGGTATGGAAAGGTACTTCCGAAAGAAGTACGAATGTCATTTTATCGGATAAATCACATGTGTGACGAGGATGATTTCCTCAAACCTGGACCATGGTAAAGATGGAATACTCCTCTGTTTCCGTAGATGGAACGTGTTACAAAAATTCCAAGTCGGTTGAGCACCCGTTCAAAAAAGACACGACTTGTATGACCGCTAGAGATCAGCGTGCATGACTATGTGCCGGGGACAACCCACTCTTTATCAATCTTGGTATGCAATCCATGCCATTGTACTTCAGCCACATGAAATCGGGTATACAACATCCATGGAAAACGTGCACGGCATGCAAGAAAAACTTATCCACCAACTTCCCAGGCAAGTTATGGATAAGGTGGAAGGATGAATGATCAAAACAGTTTTGTGAAATTTGAACAAGCTGATGATATGAGCTGATGTTTTAGATAAACATGGAGGCACCTTTTTACCAAACAAGTGGCTTGGTGGACGCGGGATGTGTTCTACGACATTTGCACATCCTATTGTGCAGCAATGTTGAAAGGCAAATGCGGTCGTTTCATGACTAAGCCCGTGCCATGACTATGTCTTGAGATGTGAAATAGACCTGGTGTGTTAGCATGCTGACTTCAATACTCGAGGATTGACATGGTGCTGCTTGTATACTAGATGCATTAGTACCTTTTGGAGGTTCTGTACATTATTAGTCACGTCCAATGCAAACATCGATACGTGGTTGAACGTGTCAAGGATAATATGATTGAATAAATTCTCAATGGCGAAACCATTAACACCCCCTCACTTTCTGAGTGATGGACGCAAATCAGGGTACCCAACCTGTACCGACGATGACAAGATACACGAGTGTACCGACAACCCTATTCAACAGACAAGGATACTTGTGATTGGAAGTTGTAAATACGCCAGCAAGGGATGGAGACTCTTCTATGGGTGCTCAATGGTCTAAGATGCCGCATTGCATTGGTCAAAGACTGCAAAAGTCACTCTATGGTGTACGACAAGATCAACTGAATGTCAAATGTGAACAAATTTTAAGGCGACACCATCAGTCAATCATTACTCGATGAGTGAACATGTCATGGGCATTTGATTGACAGAAATTCTCAAACTGATGTCGGTGACATGGGTTCATCCATGGTTTTGTGAAAATCTCATTTCAAAGAAAATGAGTGATATTCCTTCTCTAATAATGGAGTTCCATAGTAGTATGAAGATCTCATAATTGTCTACAAACCAACTACGACTTAGTTGGGATCACAAAAAGGTCCAGGTTTTATGTCCAAAGGCTATGACCATGGAAACGACCTATAAGCCAATAGCATTATGATAACAATGTGTTAGCATCCACATCTTGGTGGTCTGACCTACCACGGAACGAGCCATAATCAACATTGAAACAAAAGAATGAATAGTGTGTCCCAACCAAATATTGGTGTGAAAGGACTCTTCTAGATAAGCCTTGATAAATGATCTTTATTATCATATTCTTTTGATGTTTTAAGAAACGCCTCAAAATTGATGGCATCGTGACAGGGTACACTAATCGTGTATGTCGCACTCTTCAGATATCATGCTGATGGATTCTGATCATGCCAAAGATATGGTAAAAAAATGCCTATGCAATATCGATGTGCAAAATAAACCCAACATCCAATCTGTCAGAAAAAAACCAATCTTTGAGAGTGACGGTGTAGTTGAACCATGCTTCACTTACCCGAAATGTCATGGTGAAGCCACTTCAGTCCCTTGGTTGAGGGGATGGTTGAATTGATGTACATCACCGAATGTAAGTACGAAAGTTTTTTGATATTGCTGCGGGGATTTCTAGGATTGTGGTGGTTCTTTAGATGTCTTCAACAAGGGCGATACCCTCTACAAGTGTCTTAGATGAGGCATATGAAAAGTACTATATTGAGTGGGAGTACCAAATGTACATAATAGAAGACATTGAAGCAACAGGGATTGTTGCAACATGGCAAATACAACCCATTGAGTGGTTCTTGAATGGAACCCTTGAACACGATTACAAAATCGCACAAAGATTTAGGAATTAGTTGTTCAAGGACCACCGGAAGTGTTAAATCATAGTCACATGGGCTTGACACCCAAAGGGTCTTCTTCCAACTTGTACCGCAATGATTGTGATCACGGTACACCTGTTTGGTGAATACCATACAATGAACAATTTGTTCGTGGATAGAATGCATGGTCATCGAGATCGGTTATCTCAGCTAACCTGGTTCAAATGCAGTGTGCTTTTGACAAGGATATGAGATGTAGCTTACGGTACCCATTTAAGTCAGGATTGAGGGGATGATGGTCGAGACAAAGATCATCTAAGTCAGAGCATTCTCGTGTCAAATGATGGAATTTGACGGCACTTGCACATGCTAAACGACCAATGTCGCCTCCTTCAAAGATGAGTGCAATCTTTGAACAGAAAAACAAGTGTGTTCAGCAACCATGTCTTGGGATCTTGGTGCCTCCCAACCCTGAGAAAAATCTAGTTTGTGAGTTTCATGGGCTGAGTGGAGCTTGGTTGAGTTCAACCAACCAACCCTCACGCGCTGAAAGAGGTGGAGTAGACTTACGCGTAATCATGAACACGTGATTGCAAACTGAGAGGACTGATTTTTGGATCTTGGATTGCACGTATTGACAATGTTGCAGGGAGTTACCACCTTGGAAACAACCCCTTGGAAGAGATAATGTCCGAACGACATGGGAAGTGTTGTGTGGACCTGAACAATTTCTGCGGGGGGTCGTAGGGACGCTCCTTGCAAAGGGGAGCGAGGCATCACCAAAACAGTTTGCTGAACACACACCATACAAAATGTGGGATAACTCATCCTAAGTACCCTCTTCCAAACTGGCAAGACATTGTTGACAATGTACGTCCTAAAATGCATTGATTATGCCACTGATACACACGTATGGTGAGTCATACGTATGTCATACACACGTACAAGGATTGTACGCGCCTCCTCTTGACAAGAGCCAAGGGATTGCGTGATCAAAACTGGATGTTGTACGCAAAGGAACATAAACATACAAACCACAAGGATGTAGTTGATTATGCGTGAACGTGACGCAACCGTGTTGCAGATGACAAGAGTTCACACGCGTGATCGTTTTTGCGCTTCTGGTAGCATGGGTTGTATCATGAAGTACGCGATGATAAAACCTCCATGAGCAGAGACAAAACGGGATTGTACGAAACAAAGGGGGAGAAATGCAGCGTACGGACCATTTTCAAGATGAAAAATGGTCATTAAACAGTTGTCGGGATCTTCAGGTACTCGAGGCTCAAGTTTCAAGGAGCCAAAAGCTCAGAAAGATAAAAAATACTAGATTCTTGTTCAACTATAGCCTAGAAAACAATCCTTGGTCGGATTGGAGGCGAAAGGAGTAACACTATGGAAAATCCATTGCATCACTCCTCCTCCCCTCCAGTTGGTTGCTAGGTTCTTGTTCCCACGTAGATGTGCCACGTGGAACGATAGGGTTGTAGGTTGCATGTTTGCAAAAATTCTCTCTGAGGACCACGTCCATTTGTGGCACAGTTCGTCTCAGCCAAAATGGCTCAGACGACCATTCTTCCACTCTCCTTGGACTACGTTTTCTGAGGGCCCACGTTTTGGGCTCAGATGTTGTTGATTCGTCTCTCAAAGAATCAACAAGATCAGCTAATAGGATAGTCAAATAGACACCATCTTTTCTTGCATCTATTAAAAGATTTACTAGTTTCTCACCCTGGATGCTTGATGATCTGGTCCAAGCCTATGCACAGATCAAGTTTACCATTCATTTTATGGTGATTTAGGAACAATGAGAGTGGTCAGTCGGAAATGAGGGACCTATGACGATGATGCATGGTCAGGAAAGGGGTACCAACTCCATGCAATCAACACAAGTTCTTTCAATGCACTTTGAACCAATTCACATGATTACACTACCAACAATGATACCTTTTCAAAACAGCCGACATTCCTATCACTGGAGACGAAGTGGTGTCAATTACCTTTGAGGAATTAAAGCAGGAAATGGTATGTCCTCACATTAAGTTTTTTCAACGTGTGTTGGTTCCAAAAATAGGATTTCAAGAGAATAAATGTCCCACTTGAAATTAAATAGCCCTGGGAGAATTCCTTCAAAACGCTTCAATGTGGGAAAGGAAGAAAACACCCTATTCAAAAAATCATTGTGAAATTGAAAATTGTGAAGGGGGATTATTTTGCCTCAATCTTCACAAAGACAGCCTAAGGGAATGTCATGTTCTGTTCTTGCGATTCAATCATATTTTTATCATATATCGTATATACAAAGCATCTTTCCATTCATTTGTTCCTTACAATTAATGCTAATTTGGTCACAAATGACACCCCAATTCAAATTCACACCTCAATGTAGATTTCCTTCCTTAGGTACCATTTTGACCATGTTTGGTTACTAGTCGAAATTCACGACCTAACCTTCTTGTAGCTGAAACATATGCAAGGATGAACTTGCCTACCCATTCAAGTGGCTTAGTGGACACATTCAACCAACAAGGTCTTCATATGTGATGGAAGTCCTGGTTTGCATGTGTGCAAGGATTGGAAGCAAAGAGCTGCCTACTTCGAACCTCTAGCTGTAGTTTTGACTAGTTTGATTTTTGTGATTTGTTGTAGACACATAATGATCTCTACAATTTTCCAAGCGTCATGCTACAAAACCATTCCTGGCCTTTTATGGGCTACATCATGTGTAATGGCTTAAAGCAGCAGTGACAATGCACCTGCTTCCAGCTGGTAATGTGTTTGTGCATGTACTGACGCTAACACATGTATAGATGTATATCATTCATACGCGTAGAGAAATGATGCCAGGTATGCTTGTTGTTTTCATATGGCTTAATCATGTGTAAATATATGCTGTTTAAGTAATGGTACTAGCATGGTTGCTGGTTAGTGTCCTTGTACTTGGAATTTTTTAACCATATGAGAAATTTGCCCCATATTCATCCCAAGATGTTGGGTTCAGACCGAGTGGACGGGGGCTTCTCCCCTACAAGCTTGTTGGTCAACTGAGCAACTCAGTCATGGGCTCTACGAGTATCCTCAGACGCACTCATTCACCCAGTGCTCAAAACATGCATTCAACTCAGTCCATGGAGCACTGCTCTCCATGTTCCCACTCAATTCATCTCCATCAGCAACATCCAGTGGTACCAGAGCAAGTGGCTCGAAGCAATGCAAGTCATTTATAGCATGTTATAACTACAAAGCACTTTGGGCATGGCATCTTTAGTGGTGCTAATGTGATGCCGGATAGATATCGGATCGACGCAAAAACCTCGCAAAAGCAACATTCTTCGTAGCCATGCATCTTGCTACTTTAGTAGTAGGGCATCAGGGCTGCATGAATTATAACTACATTTGCAGTGTATTTGCTAACCAACCCGAGGAGACAGACTCCAAGATACTGCTAAAACATTTCTCCTTGTCCTTCAAGTTGCACACGAACCGGTTGACTCAGGAAAGTAAAGCTGGATCCAGATTCATGAATCTCGACCTAGTGAAGGGTCCTGATTTAAGATTGGAATCCCGCCAATGTACACGAGGTGGTGGAGAGGGGGGGTCAGGAGGAGGAGGGGGGACAATCAAATCCAAATGTTGACTGATGACAATATCAAATTTCTTATTCTCAGAGTTCTAAGTGACAACCGCATTGATGCACCAGCTGATACCAGCACTGACTGATGCAAATTGTGTACGTGCAAGATTTATGACATGGCACATGCACGACATGTGCAAGTCTGCCTCATAAAGCTGTCATGAGCGAGTGGAGTGACTCGCTCACAAGTGCCAGTTTCTCACAATTCATGGTCATGCATGAGTGAAAAATGACTCAAGTCCAATGCACCAGTTGGAACAATGCAACTCATGGTTGTACATAATGCAAAATCAAATGAAAGCTTGGAATCCAACCACTCAGGTGACTAACCTAGCCAGCAGACTAAACTTTTGGATCATAGCATCAAACTCATGAGGAAAAACATAAGTAACAAGGGGAAAGGAACGGAGCTTCCATGAGGCTTCTTGCTCCTAAAAAAAGGGACACATGGAACTTTAAGAGAGTATCACACACGATGTTGAAATCAACGAAAAATCAAACTTGCTAGGCATGCATCCATGTGGAAAGTTACATAGTTCAGTCAGCCCTATAGATTTTATCACTTGATGTACATTTCAAAAGGAAACATCTTTTCTTGGATACGTTGAAGGCAAGACCACTGCAAAGGATTCACCAAGATATATACAAAAACACTATAAGCATCTTAAATCTTCCATTTGGATCCGTAATGTGTAGCCATTAGTTGATTCAAACTTGAAAATCCAAATCCAAATCCAAATCCACATTGAGCAGTTTGCAGGCTGTAACTTGCTAGCAGCTGCGTCCAGAGACACCTGGTCACTTTTGTGAGTTGCGGAGTAGACACTCCCTAGGGACCAATGACTGCCCTTTTTAGAAACTTATGGGAAGCTTCCTAGCCTTGCTGCTGCTTACTTGGCGACACTGACCAGTCAACAAGTGCACTAGAAAGCAAGCAAGTGCAAGAACACATGAAGGGTTAGGCTAGGGAGACACGCAAATTCTCATAAAATCCAATAGCTTAATAATACAAAGGGAAAACTGGCATGAACAACTGCCACGGTGAACATAGGGGGTGACTCACACGGTAGTGTCAATTTGTCCTAAAGCTGGCCAAAAACCAATGTGTTGGCCATAACTCTATGCAACATCGTTTGAACCGTGCGATGCAAAACATTGAGCCGGATGCTACAACTGGCAACATGCACAACTTTGGCATTGATTGATGGACACACAATGTAAAACATGCAGATCGGGCTCAAGAGCCAGTCCACCAAGAAAACTCTAATAAGTGTAGACGAACTATGAAACACCCCAAAAAGCACCTGGGACGATGTGGGAGCTATGTGGAAGCCGCTGGTGGGTGGAGCTACTTCCCGTCTGTGATATGGCCCCAGCTGCATTTGCATCAGGGATCTACACAAGCATGGACACGTTTGAGTGGTCCTAGTAATCTGTACAGACAGACGAAGGCAACTCACACCACAACACACCCCCATTGCCCGATGGTACGCACATCTATACATGCGCAAAACTGACACAAGTGTGGAACAACATGCTGAGTAGTTCATACTCACACACCCTAATCTCAAACACTATCAAGAAAGGGACAAAGCTTGTCAGAACAAATGGCTACCATGATCTTTCCGCGCCCCAATACCTTGGTCATGAAGTCAGCCTGCTGCATGTCCGTACCGACCCAGATGAAAAGAAGCACCTGTCGCTTTATAAGATCATGCATGAAGTGATGCTCAATAGCTCCAGAGATCCATGCATGCAGAAAACACACCAGAGTTCACACCAAGGGAAAGAACACTCTGGTTGTCACAACATAAAATCATACAAGGCACAAACTGACACAGCTCATGCAACAGACACTCCAGTCACACCGCCTCAGCAACCCCAGTCCCTAGTGCAATATGCCCTGCCTTTGATGAGCTATGTGTAATACAGCCCTACTTGCCGATGCTCCACGATACAATGGTTTCACCCAGTTGGAACACATAGCCTGTCTGACTAAGTCCATCAGGGCTCGATGCCAAGACACTATCTGTGTTGACGTCGACCACCACTAAAGAGTGCCATCAAAAACAGAGTCTGAGATACGATGTGGATACCACGTACCGCATAACTTGCATAGCTCTGTGAAGGGCTCTTGCCGGAGGACACTACGAAAATCATGCAAGGAGGTTGAAGCCAAAGGTGATGTCACGTCGTGTGGTAGTGGCCATGTATGTCAGAGAGATAATGAGGCACACGTATAAGGTCACTTCCACTGTCTCCTTGAGCTACGCTAGATCATCCACCTTCAAAGCATCATGCCCGTCAGGTGTGATGGTGGTGGAGACTGTGGGAAATGCACCAAGGAGGTCAGAAAACCACTCTTCCATTATGCAAGCATAATGTACCTGATGTAGCAAGAGTGTCCTCTGCTAACAATCACGTACGATCTCCAACCCAAGAAACACAGCTCTTTGACCAAGGTCCTTCATCCTATAGGTCGTATAAAGAAACATCTTGGTCTCCTTCACGACCTCCATCAATGGAGACGATAATCAGGACATCATCCATGTATACCAGGTGGACGGTGAAGCTCTCAGCAATACGTGTGAGAAAGAGTGACGGGTCAGCGTAACTCTGGATGTACGTGGCATGTGTCAATGTACAAGTCATCTCTCACTTCCACCACTGGGATGATTGTTTGAGGATATACAAGTCCTTGCGCAAGTGCCAAATCTTGTCACCGACTTAAAACCGTGGTGGTAGGACCATGTAAATATCCTTTTGTAGATTTCCACGAAGGAACGCGTTGTTCACATCCATCTAGTGCAAATTCCAATCATGATGAGCAACAAGTCCAAACAAAATGCGAGTGGTTATTATGCAAGCAACGGGTGCAAAGGTGTGAATGAAATCGACACCCTCAATTTGTGTGAATCCCTTGGTGGTCAAGCGAGCCTTGTAGTAATCCAGTGATATTGCAAAACACCCGCTTGGCCTGTACAACCTTTCGCCCAGGTGGGAGGTCGACAAGCTCATAGACACCATGCTTACGGATGGCTCTCAGCTCATCCTCACAAGCAGCATGCCACGAGTCTGCCACATGAGCCAAAAGTGCCTCCTTCAACGTGCCTTGATTAGATGCCAAGGAGGGAGAGCTTCGGGTGGCTAAGACACATGCCTCTGGACTTGGCCTTGGTTACGACAGCCTGTGGACTGAGAACTCTCAGGAGACTAACTCGTGACCGACAGGGCACACTACGTGCACCTTTGTGTGGTATGCCCGAACACTCAAGCCAGGGACCTTTGTGCTATTCTCACCTTCTCAACACTGCGAGTGTGGCATCTAGGTGCTAAGTCAGCAATCCGCCGAGCCCTAAAGGCCAGTGGTCGGAGACAACCACCAGGCTCATAAGAGTAGCCCGATGCTAAGGTGCTCACCTCGGGCTATGGATCAGGCTGCTGTGCCATAGCTGCAGAGGCCGTGGACTTGTAGGGAAGGGACGAGGGTGCAAGAGAAACATGGATAGGTGATGGCTTCCACGTAGGGGGAGCATGTGTAGGCAATGGTGTAGCTGTGATTAGGGATGCTGTCAGTGGCACGGGACCAGGTGTGCCAAAGGGAACTAATGCTGACAGAAGATTAGGAGAATGGGAGGGGACTGAAGTTGGCAACGGAGCAGGTGTGTCAGAGGGGACAAGCACTGCCATGGAACAAGGTGCGGAAGAGGGGACTGAACCTGGCATGGGATCAGGTATGACGGAGGGGACCAATGAAACTACTAGACCCATAGTCAAGGTGGCCGGATCGTTAGCAGCCAAAGATCAGACCACAAGTGAGGAGGCCCTGACGGACCCATCCGTAGGAAGAGATTCCCCCATCCATTGGTAAGAAACACATGTAAGAATGTGGTTGGCAGCCAGCAACAAAGTTTTGGAAAGCTCGCGATTGATTAGAGTCTTAAAGAAGAGGGCCATGAGACAGGCGGTTCCAGAACCATGTCATGTAGGAGAAGCCCTCAATTGCAAAGGACTATAGAAATACACACTCAGACCACATAGCGCGGACTGTATCCTCCAAAATGCTGTTCCAACTCTCAGACATACCGTTGTCCTGTGGTGTAGCAGTAGCGGAGAGCTGGTGAAAGACACCATGCTTAGCGAGGTATGTATCCATCTATCCTATGAACTCGCCACCACAATCCAAGCAAAATGTCTGTAGGGTATGAAGAGATTGATGCTCAGCCATCACCAGCCACAGACAGACTGCCAGGACGGAATTGCTCTTGTGGAAAAGGCTATAAACATTGCATCCTTGTGAAATCATCATCCATGGTGAGAGCATATCGACTTCGATCTGAAAGGGACTTGACTGGGAGAGGATTGAGGAGGTCCAAGTGGACCAACTCTAGTGGACGCAGTGCTTGGGAAGTGGAGTTAGGGTAAGAGCAGCGCTCCATCTTACACTAGGCACAAAAAATACAATTGTTCTTGGATGGCTTCTCAAAGAAATCTGTGTCAAGACCAATAGTTGGCTGCGTTTGAATGAACTTGGACACATAGTCTGCACTCACATGGCAAAGGCAGCGAACCAACAAGCACTGGTGCTCGGGGAAGAGAACACTAGTGAAAACACACCCATTGAAAAGGGAGTGTGAGAAAAAGCAAATGGAGTGTAACGAGACATACTATACAACTCATCAACAACAGAGGCATAAAGAACAGTGGTACGGGTGTCTAGAGCAATCACCGTGATAGAGTTAGGAAAGTGCTCAACCGTGCGGCCTATCCTGGTGCATGCACGTACAGATAGCTGGCTTAGCTCAAGAGCACGGACAAAGAGCATACAAAAATGTACAAGAGGCCAGAAGGACCATCAAAACACACAACCCTCACTCCCTGGAGAGGCAACGACTAACCAGATCCTGTGTAAATGGACAAAACAGACGCAACAGGACTGACACAGTGGAATCACCATGACAACAAGTCATGTGATGGGTTGCACCGGAGTCAATGATCCAAGTGCCACTTAACTGACGTCCAGTCGTTAACACTGAAGAACATACCACATAATTCTCTGCCTCTACTAGACATGATATAGAGGAATCGGGACAATGACAAATAATATGCATCTCTAAATCGTCAAGATGGTTGGTACTGCCACAATCATCACCACGGTTAACAGACAAAGTAGGACAAACTCTCTAGGGAATATCTGGCTGTGACAACACACTCAGACCTCCTTGATTATGAAGCACCAAAAGATGGCAAAGCTCTACGATCCCCAGTGTGCGATGTGCGATCCCCAGAGTCCATATCATTGTTTTTGCCTTGTGAAGCGGATGTGTCTGCTACAGTCGTGGGCACAACGCGAACTGCCCATGTGTCACCGGAGGACATCAACTGAGCATGCACCGTCTGGATGCCATGCATGATCCAAGGAAAATCAAGAGGTTGCTCACACTCTGTGTAGCAATGAGTGCCCCCTGAGTTGTAAGAGTGGAGAGAACGTCACTGCTCATCGGCTGCTGCTATTGCTACTACTCTCCCTTGTTGAGTCTT
The DNA here is from genome assembly GCA_023375785.1 of Penium margaritaceum. Classification (NCBI taxonomy): domain Eukaryota; kingdom Viridiplantae; phylum Streptophyta; class Zygnematophyceae; order Desmidiales; family Peniaceae; genus Penium; species Penium margaritaceum. The sequence continues at coordinate 77,400 of SZWC01011290.1, forward strand.
ATCTTCCCCTTCTTCCCCTATGCAGCTGTTGCAAGGCCCTGAGTCTGGCCACTTTGGGTGGAGGAGGACGAGGGATTGGTGGTGGTGGAACTAGAAAACTGGGATAGCGAACTAGGAGGGGTTGCAACTACTGCTACAACAAGGGGAATTTTTAGATGGACGACAATAGCCTCATGAGCTGATGTCTGAGACCAAGGAAGTAAATGTAGTGACTCCAACTCAGAGAGATTCGCATGGTTGAAGCCCATAAAGAGCTTCACATGGTCGAACTGCGTCCCCATTATGATGGCATCAAGGGCCCACAGCTACGTCTCACCATCATGCATAAAGGCGGATGGCACGCCTCCAGTATTCTAGTCCGAGATCCACGGGACCCTGGCGGAGGGAGTGGAACTCACAAAGTGGAGCCGCCCTCATGACATGGGTCTCCATAGCGAGCAGTGTCAAGGCCAGCTCCCAGCCCTAGCGTGGGAGTGCTCTAGTTCTTGTTTCAAACTCATCGTGCAAGGGAAAAAAATTGACCACAGTCTCCTGTGGTATGGTATCATTCTCATTGCTGTATGGACCTGGTGAGCGTCGCGGGTTTGAACCTTGCTGTAGTAAGAGGGCCAGATGCCCCCACAGTCCATCCATACATCAAACATGATCTCCCATCAATCAAAGTCCTTGTCAATTTTACAACAGGGTGGGGGTGTCTTAAAGTCTTTTGATCTTTGTTCCATGGGAAGGACGACCTCAGGCTCAAGAGATGGTGGGCAAGATACAAGGAGATCACCAGTGAGAGAAACGCCACCAAAGGTGAACGTTGCTGATCGATGTGTGTGACTGTGACGGCGAGAAAGTGCCGGGATGAGAGGCTATGATTGTGTTAGCCCACGAATGCGCTATTCAAGAAAGTGAATCTCGTCCTTGCGTGTGTCATCCTCCATCTCCTCATCATCTAAGTGTTACTGTGATGAGGGGTGCTGAGGTCGTAGAGTTGCATAGGGCATAGACTGCTCAACGAATGATACAGATGTAGTAGGTCCTTGTGGTGTTTGTTGTGAGGCCCTTGAACGACCCCTATGTAACTTTACAATATCTTACATTGCATCGGTCTAACATTAATGCTGGCCTCCCATCTTATCCTGCACCCAACAAAGCTCTTCAATTGCAAGTGACTATGAACGTGGACTCATTATGTCCGATGATGAGGATGAGGAGGGGTCTCCTAGCCCCTTGTCCTTATCATGGACTGGTGCCGTTGGTGCTACTCAGGATGGGTCCGAACGTCAACCTTGTCAGAATCACAAACCGTTGATGTTTCTTGAAAAGATGACAGTGCAAAAGCTTGATGTTTCAGCTAAATATTTGGCCAAGTACTGGTGATGACATCATCATGTACAATGATGATGTCTGCATGAAGGTTTTCCAAATAAAGAAAAACAGGAAAGTTTAGGCACCAGATGATGCTGATTGCAATGGTGGTGGTTGTGTACAAAGTAAAAGAAAGGTAGCATATGTCACATGAACGCTTTTGTTCCTGGCCAAAATCCTGAAAAACTCTTGATCTGATGCCGTGTTTCCGTTTCTTTAACTTCACAAGGAATAAAATGAAACGCAAGTGGATGCGATGGACAACTTGTGGCTAGAGCTTTCCGAAGATACCTTACACGTCTAAAACAGTGGTCATTTGGGTTTGTCACACTCACTCGTCGAGGATAGTAGTAGGTGTGACCTGAATGAAACTGTCGAAGAGCTTCATGCACCGCACATGGACATTACATGCCTCAACTGCTGCTCAAAATAGTTGAATGACTCTCAGCTGCATTCATGGAAGTGCACATGGTAATTTGGTTGTAGCTTTCCTTGCAAGGGTGGGTCTGTTGCTCCAATCTGCTACGGCGGGTCACTTTGGGTTTGTTGCTCCCCATAGACCATGGTTGTAGCAGTGTCTCTCACAGTTACTGCTACTACTATGTATTTGCTGTTCAGCTCAGCAAGGGATGCGTTGCAACAGTGACTGTAGTCACAGTCACAGCTGCCGCAATGGCTACAGCTGCTGCAGTCATGCTTGACTCACCCGCAGCAATAGTAACAGAAGTAGCATTGGCAGCACAAGTAGCAACAGCATCACAGCAAGAGTAGCAGTAGCATTAGCAGAAGCAGCAGCAGCAGCAGCATTAGCAGCAACAGCAGCAATGAGGCCAATGTAGTAATGACTGCACTCTGCTGCTTGCACCGCTTCAATGGTTTGGCACCTACCAAACTGGCTCTTTGGGACATCCCCAGCGTGCTTCCTCCTAATGCATACTACGAGGGAGGGCCGCCTCATCGCCACGCGCGATGCCGCACAGGCATGAGCAACAACCTGGCATCTGAGTCTACTACAACACTGTCTGCGCAGATTGCTCTTCACCATCCAGTAAGCGTCTCCCCACCCCTTTCACGTAGGGGGGATGTGCAGCCGCAGGATGTTCTAGACCTGTACATAGCGTTCACGCAGAACATTATTAGCCTTGTGATTTCCCTCAATCATACAATATTGGCTGTCATAGACGTTGCTACAACAACCATACCTAAGTTTTCTGCAGCCGCTAGAGCTTCGCATGCACCTACCACAACCTTGGGAGGGCATACACGGAGGCTGCGGTTTTTTTCGGCCCCATTGTTGAATTTGTCGCAGACATAGGGATGCAGATCTCTACAGTAGTGCTTGCCATCTTGTCGGAGACGGCCTCAGCTGCATCAGCTACAATGGTAGCTGTAGAATCCATTCGTACTTCTACGTCGGCCACTATCACCACAGAAGCATCTGCTCCATGTGCCGCCTCCAGCTTCGTCATGGTGATAGTCTCCGTCGCAATCTTCTTTACCACCCTAGGTGTCGCCTTCACCACTGGAGCACTTGCTCTGGTGGTGCCAATTCCCTCCACTGTCTCCATTCTTTCTACTACCTTTGATGTTGCAGTTTTTCCTCTTTTTTCCTATCTCCATTGTCTGTGGGCTTGTGTCATTGCATGACCATTTGTCCTGTATGCTGTACTTGCCTGCCTTCTTTCCTTGCTCTCTCAATGGTGTCCAGTCTTGTCTGATTCAGGGTGGGCTGTCCTGCAGCATCCAGCTACTTTGCCTAAGGCACCCCCATTTTCTCCACACTCTCTAGGGCTGGGAAAACTCGGCCAAAATCTGTCCGGCATGGCCCTCACGTTGTCACCATGCCTGGTGACAACGAGTCAGTCATTGTAGCTCTTCAACGCTAGCTGGTCCTTGCTCACGAGGCTCAGTAGGAGGCTGAATACTGCCTTAAATTGGTAGAGGACAATCATGCCACTTTTGCTAATGAAGTCATCGCTATGGTATTGCGACATCTCCCCACTGCGTTTGCTGTCCCACCTCTTGGTGCCAATGGCAATTCTGTTACGGGCACACCCTCTGCCGCTAGCAATTCTGTTATTGCACAGACTGGTATCCCCACTACAGCTGTCCCTCTTCCTGCGCCACACCAGCATGACTTCTTCTTGCAGCCACTTTCCCTATCCTTTGGACTCGCTTTCTCCTCCTTGGAAGTGCACTTTAGCGCTTGGGCTCAGAGGGAGCATCTATGGGAGTACTACTCCCCAGTTGTTCCGCCCGCGCTGTTTGTGCCCTCATTGCTACTACACCTGAGCCGCTGATTGATGATGTCGACACGTTCAATGCTGATCCTGCTGTAGTTCTAGGCTGGCCCTACTGGCGCATATGTCATGTTGCGTCGTCGCACCATTGTTACTGGCCAAGCCGCTTAGAGCGCACTCACGGTCCGGTTCAACATGCTCCTCATGCGTCTCGACAAGACCGCTAATGCCTACTGGGCTCGTGGTCTCAAGCTCCTTTCGTGAGCTTGGCAATGCGGTGCCTGACCAGCTCTTTGCTATCCTTACCATAGTCAATGGCCTCATCCCGCAGCTCTCTGACCTCGGACGAGCTGCAGTGCCTTGCCTTGCAGCCGGTTCCACCCAAATCTTTGCATGGGGTAGGGGCTCTCTGGCACTTAACCTCTGAGTGCCTTGCTGCCTGGTGGACTAGCCTTTAGAACAACTGCCTCCACCGCTCCGCTGTCATGGGTGTGGCCGCACTCACCACTGCTGCATCACTTGCCTCTTCATCTACTCCATCCTCCTCCTCTTCCTCTTCTCCCTTGTCCTCTACTGCCTCTCCCCTTGCCTCCCAAGACCATGGGAAAGGCAAGGGTAAGGGCAAAAGCAAAGGCAAGGACAAGGGTGCCACTCCTTCATCCCGTGTTCCCGGCATTGTCGCGTGCTAGAACTGCGGCTCCTCCAAGCATTCTGCCCATACCTGCCCCACCCCTCGAGACAATCGTTGTCACGCTCAAGCGGTGCGCTCTCACTAGACTCTCACCTCAGCTCCTCCTCTGCTTCTTTGACCTCAGTCTTCGTGACCGTTTCTCGCCCGTTTGTCCCTACCGTTGCCTAGGTCCACTCCACCGTTGGCGTGCCCTTGTTTCTGCCACTCTACCTCTGGGGTTGGCCTCCTCCATCTGGTGTGCCCGCATATGCTGGTCCCCCATCCTCTGCCTACACTACACCGCCGTGGTTTCCCTCTTCCCCTAGTTCAGCTACTTTGGCCCCACCAGCGTGTGCTAATAGTGGCCGTGGTGACGGAGAGTGCCGGCTTGAGCAGTCCCTCCTTCAGCTTCTTCTTCTTTGCAAGTAGGGAGGTGAGAGTGTTGCAGCACTAGCATGAGGTCTCATTTGTCAGACTGACCGTGTCCTTCGTGGGGACCCTCCAAGTCACATTCTTGGCTCCTTGTGTGCATCCGTTTCATGGATTGAGCAGTGGCAGTCCATCTTCCTTCGTCGTTATCTCTTCTTTTTTGTGCTGCCCCTCTCTTCTGTGTCCTCCATCGGTACTTTTGCGATGTCTTGAGTTTTCCCCTCTATGCGCATCTCCAGTGGCTTTTGGGTCCTTGATTTTGGTTCCACCCACCACATGACGTTTGTCCGTTCTTTGTTTGTGACGTTGGGTCCCATCAGTTCTATGCGCTTCATTTTTACATGATCCGGTCAGTTGCTCCCCGTTCAGGGTGTTGACGTCGTCCTTTTTGTTGGTCCAAGTGGTGCCCTGTACTTTCTTGACATTATTTACATGCCTTCGCTTGAACTCAGGCTCCTGTCTGTGGCGTTCCTCGATGACCAAGGTATGGACTTCATGCCAGTCGTGGTGTTGGCACTGTTTGTCGGTGTCCCTCTAGTCGTGCTTTCTTATATGGCATGAAGTGTGACAAGCTCTATCATGTTCCCTCACATGCCTCCTCCACACCCGCAATGGGTACTGCCCTCGCTCATGTTGCCCCCTCTCTCTCCCCTAAACTTGTCAGTCTCTTCCATCACCGCCGAGGTCATGTCCACACTGATGCCATTCATAGCATGCTTCACCTTCAACTTACTGTTGGTCTATCTACTTCACCTTCCCTGGCCCTTACCTCACTGACTGTATTGACTGTATGCAGGGGAAACTACATTGCTCGCTTTTTATCTCCCTCTGACTTTCACTCTTCTCACCCTCTCGTTGTGTCCATGCGAATTTCATGGGTTCTTTGTCCATTGACCTCCTAGTTGATGTTGGTAGCTATGTCTTGTGCCTGGCGAATGATTTCTCCCGTTTTTGCTAGGTGTTTGCCCTTCGTCAAAAGAGCGACGTTGGTTTCGTCATTGAGTCCTAGCTTGTTCACGCTGAACGCACTCGTCAACGGTCGTTGCGTGGTTCTTGTAGTGATCATGGTGGTCAGTTCTTTGGTCCCACCGTCAGCCTCTTTGAGTTTTGCGGGATGTGTTTGGAGACCTCCGATTTGTACACACGCCAACAAAACGGTATCTTCAAGCGCTGGAATCATACGCTTGCTGACGGAGTGTGCATCTCCTGTCCGAGTCCAGCCTGGCCCCGCTCTTTGCCTTTGAGGCAATGAGCTACATAACGTGGGTCTAGAACCGTGTCCTCCACGGTCTTATTCCCCGCATTGTCCTGTCCTTTGAGCTATGGTATGGCCATTGTGCTGACCTTCGCCTAGCTTGAGTCTTGCGAAGTGTTGCGTCGGTTTGGCTTCCCGAGAATCAGCATGACAGGAAGTTGTCTCCTCGTGGTTGCATGTGCCCCTTCCTTGGCGTGTCTGCCCAGTCTAAGGCTTGGAGTTTCTAGGATCCACTTTGTCAGTGAGTTATCGAGTTTTGCAAAGCCCTGTTCTTTGAGTCTTTCTTCCTTTGTGATCTTCGTCGTCTTTCCCCTGCCTCCTCCCTTCTGCCTCTCTCCTAGCTTGGGGGGGGAATCGGTCCTGCCACCCCTGTAGTCCCTACTGCTGTGACGCAGCTCTCATCCTTGTTGCGTTCATTGTCGTTCGTTCATGCGCCCAGTTTTCCCACATCCTCCAACAGTTCATCCGCCACTCCTTCCTCTCATGCCATGGACTCTATCTAGTCTGATGTGATCCCCTCACCCATTACTCCATCCACTCTGGTCACACCTCCTGTGGCCACCTCACCTGTCTCTTCCCCTGTTCATGTGGCTGATCCACCTCAGCATGCCACCACTTGTCCTGATCCCGTCTCCACTTTCGTCCGAGTTGGGTGCCTTCGTGTGCTCCCTAAACACTCTGGCACCACGGCCTCTACACGTCCTCAGTAGTCTCAGACTGCGCAGTCCCCCACCCTCCCTATTTGCATGGATGCACTGGGCTTGACCACATGGGTTGTCCACCCCAGTTCCTCTCTTGGCTATGCGCTCCTGGCCTAGGAACATGCACACGCCTTGGAGGTGGCTATCTCGAGCGTTGTAGAGTGTCATGCCACGTTGAACACCACGACCTTATCACGTGAGCCAACCACGGTGCGTCAAACGCGCGCAACCACTGACTCCCAATAGTGGGAGGCTGTCGTGCATGATCAACTGAACGCGCTTGATGACCATACTGTCTATGAGTTGGTCCATCTGCTGTCGGGTGACAAGCCCAACGACGCTCGTTGGGTCTTTCGATGAAAGTGCAAGCCCATTGGTGCACTCTACAAGTACAAGGTGAGACTTACAATAAAGGGGTTCTTCCAGGTCCCAGGCATTGACTTTGATGAAATGTTATCATCCTGTCGGACGATACACTTCCATCTTGGGCCTGCTCGTTTCTTCTTGGGCTTGGAGCTTGAGCGCGAATGCTCTCGTCGCACTCTTCGCATACACCAGGCTGCGTATGTCCATAGTCTGGGGCAGCGCTCTGCCTCCCTGCTTGAGTCCACTCCCATAGCATCGACACCTATGATTCCAACTGGGCAGAGGTTGCTGAAGACACTGGATGTGTCTAAGCGGGGGAGGTAGTCGATATGATGGACTACTTTCACGTCAAAAGATACTCATGTACTTGGCGACAATGACTGGGGCTGATGCCGCCTTCTTTATGAACTTTTTGGCCCAGTTCTTACAGTGTTCTGCCGTACGACACTTGGAGGCTGCACTATGTATTGTTAAGTATGCCCTCTCCACTGCTCGGACCGGTAAGTGTTATCAGGCATAGTCGTAGACAGAAATTCTAGGCAACGGGTTGGGGCAGCAGCGTTGTTGATGCAGCGTGCGGGCTTCCACGCTAGTTTCTTAAGTCAGATGCCCCCTCAGTCTGCTGCCCTAGAGACTAAGTCTGGAAGCTCTGGGTTTGTTACTCAGAAGTGCGCGCGCCAGAAGTTAGCGCCAGAAAGCAGCTGGAAACTGAAAGTAACTGATTAGCAATCAAGAACGAGACACAATGGGAGACCCCTCCAAGAACTAGCCTCCCCCCAGCTCTGTAGAGCTTGTTACTCAGTTCAACAGCCAATCAGAAAATAGCTCTTTTTTGAGGCTGGCAGGTTTTCTCGGTGAGGCCTGCCAGACGACCGACAGCCCAAAACCCGTGCGTCGTCCGTTTTGCCAGAAAACTGGACCATACCATAACACCAACGCTGCAAACGCAGCCGTGCGGTCAGAAACAGCTAGAAAAATAGTAGCAAGGAGTTATGACTGCCCGAACCCAGGCAGTGCCTATGATGGTCCAAGACGCCGAACAGGGCCATGCAACATGCAACAAGGACCCTATGCAGAGCATGACGATGCAGACGCGATGGGACGCGCT